>OY720431.1:93986176-93993831 GCA_963082735.1 Pocota personata
AACAACAACAACAACAACAACAACAACAACAACAACAACAACAACAACAACAACAACAACAACAACAACAACAACAACAACAACAACAACAACAACAACAACAACAACAACAACAACAACAACAACAACAACAACAACAACAACAACAACAACAACAACAACAACAACAACAACAACAACAACAACAACAACAACAACAACAACAACAACAACAACAACAACAACAACAACAACAACAACAACAACAACAACAACAACAACAACAACAACAACAACAACAACAACAACAACAACAACAACAACAACAACAACAACAACAACAACAACAACAACAACAACAACAACAACAACAACAACAACAACAACAACAACAACAACAACAACAACAACAACAACAACAACAACAACAACAACAACAACAACAACAACAACAACAACAACAACAACAACAACAACAACAACAACAACAACAACAACAACAACAACAACAACAACAACAACAACAACAACAACAACAACAACAACAACAACAACAACAACAACAACAACAACAACAACAACAACAACAACAACAACAACAACAACAACAACAACAACAACAACAACAACAACAACAACAACAACAACAACAACAACAACAACAACAACAACAACAACAACAACAACAACAACAACAACAACAACAACAACAACAACAACAACAACAACAACAACAACAACAACAACAACAACAACAACAACAACAACAACAACAACAACAACAACAACAACAACAACAACAACAACAACAACAACAACAACAACAACAACAACAACAACAACAACAACAACAACAACAACAACAACAACAACAACAACAACAACAACAACAACAACAACAACAACAACAACAACAACAACAGCAACAGCAACAGCAACAGCAACAGCAACAGCAACAGCAACAGCAACAGCAACAGCAACAGCAACAGCAACAGCAACAGCAACAGCAACAGCAACAGCAACAGCAACAGCAACAGCAACAGCAACAGCAACAGCAACAGCAACAGCAACAGCAACAGCAACAGCAACAGCAACAGCAACAGCAACAGCAACAGCAACAGCAACAGCAACAGCAACAGCAACAGCAACAGCAACAGCAACAGCAACAGCAACAGCAACAGCAACAGCAACAGCAACAGCAACAGCAACAGCAACAGCAACAGCAACAGCAACAGCAACAGCAACAGCAACAGCAACAGCAACAGCAACAGCAACAGCAACAGCAACAGCAACAGCAACAGCAACAGCAACAGCAACAGCAACAGCAACAGCAACAGCAACAGCAACAGCAACAGCAACAGCAACAGCAACAGCAACAGCAACAGCAACAGCAACAGCAACAGCAACAGCAACAGCAACAGCAACAGCAACAGCAACAGCAACAGCAACAGCAACAGCAACAGCAACAGCAACAGCAACAGCAACAGCAACAGCAACAGCAACAGCAACAGCAACAGCAACAGCAACAGCAACAGCAACAGCAACAGCAACAGCAACAGCAACAGCAACAGCAACAGCAACAGCAACAGCAACAGCAACAGCAACAGCAACAGCAACAGCAACAGCAACAGCAACAGCAACAGCAACAGCAACAGCAACAGCAACAGCAACAGCAACAGCAACAGCAACAGCAACAGCAACAGCAACAGCAACAGCAACAGCAACAGCAACAGCAACAGCAACAGCAACAGCAACAGCAACAGCAACAGCAACAGCAACAGCAACAGCAACAGCAACAGCAACAGCAACAGCAACAGCAACAGCAACAGCAACAGCAACAGCAACAGCAACAGCAACAGCAACAGCAACAGCAACAGCAACAGCAACAGCAACAGCAACAGCAACAGCAACAGCAACAGCAACAGCAACAGCAACAGCAACAGCAACAGCAACAGCAACAGCAACAGCAACAGCAACAGCAACAGCAACAGCAACAGCAACAGCAACAGCAACAGCAACAGCAACAGCAACAGCAACAGCAACAGCAACAGCAACAGCAACAGCAACAGCAACAGCAACAGCAACAGCAACAGCAACAGCAACAGCAACAGCAACAGCAACAGCAACAGCAACAGCAACAGCAACAGCAACAGCAACAGCAACAGCAACAGCAACAGCAACAGCAACAGCAACAGCAACAGCAACAGCAACAGCAACAGCAACAGCAACAGCAACAGCAACAGCAACAGCAACAGCAACAGCAACAGCAACAGCAACAGCAACAGCAACAGCAACAGCAACAGCAACAGCAACAGCAACAGCAACAGCAACAGCAACAGCAACAGCAACAGCAACAGCAACAGCAACAGCAACAGCAACAGCAACAGCAACAGCAACAGCAACAGCAACAGCAACAGCAACAGCAACAGCAACAGCAACAGCAACAGCAACAGCAACAGCAACAGCAACAGCAACAGCAACAGCAACAGCAACAGCAACAGCAACAGCAACAGCAACAGCAACAGCAACAGCAACAGCAACAGCAACAGCAACAGCAACAGCAACAGCAACAGCAACAGCAACAGCAACAGCAACAGCAACAGCAACAGCAACAGCAACAGCAACAGCAACAGCAACAGCAACAGCAACAGCAACAGCAACAGCAACAGCAACAGCAACAGCAACAGCAACAGCAACAGCAACAGCAACAGCAACAGCAACAGCAACAGCAACAGCAACAGCAACAGCAACAGCAACAGCAACAGCAACAGCAACAGCAACAGCAACAGCAACAGCAACAGCAACAGCAACAGCAACAGCAACAGCAACAGCAACAGCAACAGCAACAGCAACAGCAACAGCAACAGCAACAGCAACAGCAACAGCAACAGCAACAGCAACAGCAACAGCAACAGCAACAGCAACAGCAACAGCAACAGCAACAGCAACAGCAACAGCAACAGCAACAGCAACAGCAACAGCAACAGCAACAGCAACAGCAACAGCAACAGCAACAGCAACAGCAACAGCAACAGCAACAGCAACAGCAACAGCAACAGCAACAGCAACAGCAACAGCAACAGCAACAGCAACAGCAACAGCAACAGCAACAGCAACAGCAACAGCAACAGCAACAGCAACAGCAACAGCAACAGCAACAGCAACAGCAACAGCAACAGCAACAGCAACAGCAACAGCAACAGCAACAGCAACAGCAACAGCAACAGCAACAGCAACAGCAACAGCAACAGCAACAGCAACAGCAACAGCAACAGCAACAGCAACAGCAACAGCAACAGCAACAGCAACAGCAACAGCAACAGCAACAGCAACAGCAACAGCAACAGCAACAGCAACAGCAACAGCAACAGCAACAGCAACAGCAACAGCAACAGCAACAGCAACAGCAACAGCAACAGCAACAGCAACAGCAACAGCAACAGCAACAGCAACAGCAACAGCAACAGCAACAGCAACAGCAACAGCAACAGCAACAGCAACAGCAACAGCAACAGCAACAGCAACAGCAACAGCAACAGCAACAGCAACAGCAACAGCAACAGCAACAGCAACAGCAACAGCAACAGCAACAGCAACAGCAACAGCAACAGCAACAGCAACAGCAACAGCAACAGCAACAGCAACAGCAACAGCAACAGCAACAGCAACAGCAACAGCAACAGCAACAGCAACAGCAACAGCAACAGCAACAGCAACAGCAACAGCAACAGCAACAGCAACAGCAACAGCAACAGCAACAGCAACAGCAACAGCAACAGCAACAGCAACAGCAACAGCAACAGCAACAGCAACAGCAACAGCAACAGCAACAGCAACAGCAACAGCAACAGCAACAGCAACAGCAACAGCAACAGCAACAGCAACAGCAACAGCAACAGCAACAGCAACAGCAACAGCAACAGCAACAGCAACAGCAACAGCAACAGCAACAGCAACAGCAACAGCAACAGCAACAGCAACAGCAACAGCAACAGCAACAGCAACAGCAACAGCAACAGCAACAGCAACAGCAACAGCAACAGCAACAGCAACAGCAACAGCAACAGCAACAGCAACAGCAACAGCAACAGCAACAGCAACAGCAACAGCAACAGCAACAGCAACAGCAACAGCAACAGCAACAGCAACAGCAACAGCAACAGCAACAGCAACAGCAACAGCAACAGCAACAGCAACAGCAACAGCAACAGCAACAGCAACAGCAACAGCAACAGCAACAGCAACAGCAACAGCAACAGCAACAGCAACAGCAACAGCAACAGCAACAGCAACAGCAACAGCAACAGCAACAGCAACAGCAACAGCAACAGCAACAGCAACAGCAACAGCAACAGCAACAGCAACAGCAACAGCAACAGCAACAGCAACAGCAACAGCAACAGCAACAGCAACAGCAACAGCAACAGCAACAGCAACAGCAACAGCAACAGCAACAGCAACAGCAACAGCAACAGCAACAGCAACAGCAACAGCAACAGCAACAGCAACAGCAACAGCAACAGCAACAGCAACAGCAACAGCAACAGCAACAGCAACAGCAACAGCAACAGCAACAGCAACAGCAACAGCAACAGCAACAGCAACAGCAACAGCAACAGCAACAGCAACAGCAACAGCAACAGCAACAGCAACAGCAACAGCAACAGCAACAGCAACAGCAACAGCAACAGCAACAGCAACAGCAACAGCAACAGCAACAGCAACAGCAACAGCAACAGCAACAGCAACAGCAACAGCAACAGCAACAGCAACAGCAACAGCAACAGCAACAGCAACAGCAACAGCAACAGCAACAGCAACAGCAACAGCAACAGCAACAGCAACAGCAACAGCAACAGCAACAGCAACAGCAACAGCAACAGCAACAGCAACAGCAACAGCAACAGCAACAGCAACAGCAACAGCAACAGCAACAGCAACAGCAACAGCAACAGCAACAGCAACAGCAACAGCAACAGCAACAGCAACAGCAACAGCAACAGCAACAGCAACAGCAACAGCAACAGCAACAGCAACAGCAACAGCAACAGCAACAGCAACAGCAACAGCAACAGCAACAGCAACAGCAACAGCAACAGCAACAGCAACAGCAACAGCAACAGCAACAGCAACAGCAACAGCAACAGCAACAGCAACAGCAACAGCAACAGCAACAGCAACAGCAACAGCAACAGCAACAGCAACAGCAACAGCAACAGCAACAGCAACAGCAACAGCAACAGCAACAGCAACAGCAACAGCACAGCAACAGCAACAGCAACAGCAACAGCAACAGCAACAGCAACAGCAACAGCAACAGCAACAGCAACAGCAACAGCAACAGCAACAGCAACAGCAACAGCAACAGCAACAGCAACAGCAACAGCAACAGCAACAGCAACAGCAACAGCAACAGCAACAGCAACAGCAACAGCAACAGCAACAGCAACAGCAACAGCAACAGCAACAGCAACAGCAACAGCAACAGCAACAGCAACAGCAACAGCAACAGCAACAGCAACAGCAACAGCAACAGCAACAGCAACAGCAACAGCAACAGCAACAGCAACAGCAACAGCAACAGCAACAGCAACAGCAACAGCAACAGCAACAGCAACAGCAACAGCAACAGCAACAGCAACAGCAACAGCAACAGCAACAGCAACAGCAACAGCAACAGCAACAGCAACAGCAACAGCAACAGCAACAGCAACAGCAACAGCAACAGCAACAGCAACAGCAACAGCAACAGCAACAGCAACAGCAACAGCAACAGCAACAGCAACAGCAACAGCAACAGCAACAGCAACAGCAACAGCAACAGCAACAGCAACAGCAACAGCAACAGCAACAGCAACAGCAACAGCAACAGCAACAGCAACAGCAACAGCAACAGCAACAGCAACAGCAACAGCAACAGCAACAGCAACAGCAACAGCAACAGCAACAGCAACAGCAACAGCAACAGCAACAGCAACAGCAACAGCAACAGCAACAGCAACAGCAACAGCAACAGCAACAGCAACAGCAACAGCAACAGCAACAGCAACAGCAACAGCAACAGCAACAGCAACAGCAACAGCAACAGCAACAGCAACAGCAACAGCAACAGCAACAGCAACAGCAACAGCAACAGCAACAGCAACAGCAACAGCAACAGCAACAGCAACAGCAACAGCAACAGCAACAGCAACAGCAACAGCAACAGCAACAGCAACAGCAACAGCAACAGCAACAGCAACAGCAACAACAACAACAACAACAACAACAACAACAACAACAACAACAACAACAACAACAACAACAACAACAACAACAACAACAACAACAACAACAACAACAACAACAACAACAACAACAACAACAACAACAACAACAACAACAACAACAACAACAACAACAACAACAACAACAACAACAACAACAACAACAACAACAACAACAACAACAACAACAACAACAACAACAACAACAACAACAACAACAACAACAACAACAACAACAACAACAACAACAACAACAACAACAACAACAACAACAACAACAACAACAACAACAACAACAACAACAACAACAACAACAACAACAACAACAACAACAACAACAACAACAACAACAACAACAACAACAACAACAACAACAACAACAACAACAACAACAACAACAACAACAACAACAACAACAACAACAACAACAACAACAACAACAACAACAACAACAACAACAACAACAACAACAACAACAACAACAACAACAACAACAACAACAACAACAACAACAACAACAACGACAACGACAACGACAACGACAACGACAACGACAACGACAACGACAACGACAACGACAACGACAACGACAACGACAACGACAACGACAACGACAACGACAACGACAACGACAACGACAACGACAACGACAACGACAACGACAACGACAACGACAACGACAACGACAACGACAACGACAACGACAACGACAACGACAACGACAACGACAACGACAACGACAACGACAACGACAACGACAACGACAACGACAACGACAACGACAACGACAACGACAACGACAACGACAACGACAACGACAACGACAACGACAACGACAACGACAACGACAACGACAACGACAACGACAACGACAACGACAACGACAACGACAACGACAACGACAACGACAACGACAACGACAACGACAACGACAACGACAACGACAACGACAACGACAACGACAACGACAACGACAACGACAACGACAACGACAACGACAACGACAACGACAACGACAACGACAACGACAACGACAACGACAACGACAACGACAACGACAACGACAACGACAACGACAACGACAACGACAACGACAACGACAACGACAACGACAACGACAACGACAACGACAACGACAACGACAACGACAACGACAACGACAACGACAACGACAACGACAACGACAACGACAACGACAACGACAACGACAACGACAACGACAACGACAACGACAACGACAACGACAACGACAACGACAACGACAACGACAACGACAACGACAACGACAACGACAACGACAACGACAACGACAACGACAACGACAACGACAACGACAACGACAACGACAACGACAACGACAACGACAACGACAACGACAACGACAACGACAACGACAACGACAACGACAAC
>OY720431.1:93994031-94006531 GCA_963082735.1 Pocota personata
TGAAATCTAATTAAGATTTAATTTAACATTATATAAAGGGAGACAATCCCAATTTAATATTTCCATACATATATCTACATACATAACTTTCCTTCACTAAGGATACAATAAAAGGAATAAGAATTTTAAAGAAATAGTACAAAGGAAATAACATATTTTGCAATCAAAAAAGAAGAAGGGATACATTTTAAAAGGGAAAAACTATATTAAATCGTCGGTACCACTTTTAGCAGATATGGACGCGATCCAAAATTCGGTGACCCAGTTAACTGGAGCCGTAAACTCCGTTCTGGAACAATTGAGGGGGTTCGAGTCCCGAATTGCTCGTATTGAGCAGGGGGATTCTAGGCAAGAAATACAAAATTTAATAGGGCAACTTAACTCTATCGAAAACAGGATAGCAAGTGTGGAAGGTATAGGTTTAGGGGGACTAGCGGCCCAGCGACCCGATATACGGGAACCATTACGAGGTCCGAATGACGAGGCCGAGCTAAGAGAAATTTCAAAACTGCCTGACTCCGTAAAGGAGCTTCAAATTTTCGAAGGCAACCCAGTCCACTATGTATCCTGGGTACATAGTGTGGAAACGGTCCTCAAGGACTACGAAATTGTTCGAAGCAAGCCTATTTATAGGACTATCCTTCAACACATAAGACAGAAAATCAGGGGAAAAGCTGACTCCGCCCTCGTGTCCTACAACGTGTTTGATGACGAGTGGGTAGAAATTAAAAGGGTCCTCTCTCTGCATTACGCAGACAAAAGGGACATAAGGACCCTCGAACACCAGTTAAACCAGCTGAAACAGGGTGGCTCTCGAGTCGACGACTTCTACGCCACCGTTAATCATCAATTTTCTCTTGTTTTAAACAAGATTCGGTCAGAAACACACTCTACCGAGACCATGAATGCCTTGGTGGAAGCCTATCGCAATCGTGCCTTAGACGTCTTTGTGCGAGGGTTGAGTGGGGATCTTTCGAGGCTTCTCATGATTCAGAAACCCAAAACGCTCCCCGAGGCCTATTCTGCTTGCCTCGAAATGCAGAACCTCAACTTCAGGAGTAATTCGGTGCACGTAGAGGCACAAAATATTATAACATCGCCTGTGCATTACAACTTTAAAAGTGAAAGGGGTCCTCCCTTGCCTGGAAGAAATCCAAATAGGTTTCCTAACAATGGTTTCGGACAGCGTCAATATACCTCTTGGAATACGGGTTTCCGCAATACACAACCTACATCGCCAAGACCAATGGGCCCGAAGCCTCCAATCAAGATGGAAGTGGACACTTCCGTCCAAACCAAGAATATTAACTACATGAATCGACCCAACAATCGATTCAAACGGAAAGCCAACTCGGATAATTATTATCCCAGAAAGCACCAGCGACTCAACCATATGGTTGCGGGCACCTCCGATACCATTGAAGAGGCAAGTACCTCTAATTCGGTAGAATCCCAGAATGAGGAGAATTTTATGGCAGGTGCCTCATTTCCAGCGTACCATACCTAGAATATGTTACGCGTGACGGGAGAATCCTAGATTTTCTCGTAGATACTGGTGCGAACAAAAATTTTATTAAGGCAAACCTAGCACCAAAATCCTACCCTGTTCAGATCCCTTTCTATATTAATAGTCCTGCTGGAAAAATCCTAGTAAGGAACAAAATTTGCGGCAAATTCTTTTCTTTCGTAGGCTGCAATTTAGACGTAACCTTTTTTATTCTCCCAAGTCTCGAGTCATTTGATGGAATAATCGGGGACGATACCCTGAAGGAACTAAAAGCCATTATTGACCGAGAAAGGAACGAACTAATTATTAAGTCAGACATAAGAATTCCCCTAAAGAACAAGCCCTCGGATGTGGTGAACAACCTGATTATACTCAACAAAAATGTCTCTGAATCCTCTAGAATCAAGCTCGAATCACTCTGCAATAAATTCAGTAGTTTGTTCGGTCCGGTCAACAACGAAAAGGTGAAAACCAATGTAAGAGCTGGGATACGAACAACCACGGATGAACCAATATATACGAAGAGCTATCCGTACCCAGCCTGCATGCGAGAGGAGGTTGAGAGGCAGGTAAATGAATTGTTGGAAGAAAACATCATTCGACCGTCAAGCAGCCCATATAATTCACCTATATGGGTTGTGCCAAAAAAACCTAAGCCTAACGGGGAAAAGCAGTACAGGATGGTGATAGACTATAAACGTCTTAATTCCGTAACTATCTCTGATACTTACCCCATCCCTGACATAAACAACACTCTCGCAAGCCTTGGTGATGCGAAATTCTTCACCACTTTAGATCTAACATCGAGTTTCCACCAAATAGCTATGAGAGAAAAAGACATTCCTAAGACTGCCTTCTCCACAATGAATGGCAAATTCGAATACGTCAGATTGCCCTTTGGGCTCAAGAATGCTCCGGCCATCTTTTAGCGTATGATAGATGATGTCCTAAGGGAGTTGATTGGGAAGATCTGCTACGTCTATATCGACGACATTATCATCTATAGCAAAACGGAGAATGACCACCTAAGGGACATAGAAATAGTTTTTTCAAAAATCCATGAAGCTGGATTAAAAATCAATCTAGAAAAAACCCATTTCCTGGATACGAGCGTAGATTTCCTAGGATATTTAGTTACCTCGGATGGCATTCTTCCTAATCCCGGCAAGGTAAAAGCAATCGATGCTATTCTTCCTCCGAACACCCTAAAGGAACTGAAGAGTTTCCTTGGCTTGACATCATACTATAGGAGATTTATTAGAGATTATGCCAAAATTGCAAAACCTCTGACAAATATGACTCGTGGAGAAAATTCACAGGTAAGAGCCAACCAATCAAAGAAAGTTTCCATATGCCTCGATGATGCAGGACTTAAGGCTTTCGAAACTCTAAAGCAACTCCTCACTTCGGCAGAAGTATTAGCCTTTCCTGACTTCGAAAAGCCTTTTAACTTGACGACGGACGCTTCAGACTATGCCATTGGCGCTGTATTGTCCCAAGGCGAACCTGGCAAGGACAAGCCAATTGCATTCATCTCCCGTTCTTTAAACAAAACGGAAGAAGGTTATGCAACTAACGAGAAGGAACTTCGTGCCATAGTTTGGGCACTCGACAATCTAAGGAACTATCTCTACGGAGCCAAGAAGATCAGAATATATACTGATCACCAACCCTTGACCTTCACGCTCAGTAATAGAAATTACAATGCGAAGCTCAAGCGTTGGAAGTCAAGAATTGAGGAATACAACTACGAGTTGATTTACACACCTGGTAAATCAAACTTTGTGGCTGATGCACTCTCGCGGCTCCGAACACAGGTTAATCACCTTTCAGGTTCGGGTTCTTCCTCTTCTCGGACAGATACGGCAAGCACAGTCCCAGAAACAACTACGGACGACGCGGACGAAGGACAATCACTAACACATACAGAAACGGCCGACGAGGGACGAAGTCTAAGAACAGACGAGGCGGAAACAGGCACTGCCGAAGAAGGACTGTGCGAAAGATCTTCTGACATCGAGGATTCCTGCACCATGCACAGTGCTGACGTGGACAGCTCGGACTTAATACCTCACGTGGAGGCACCGATCAACGTTTTTAGGAATCAAATAATCTTTAAAATCGGCGTCGACCTTTGTTCTCACGAAGAACCACACCCTGGCTATCACCGCCACTATATCTCCACGGGGAACTTAGATAAAAATAAACTTGCTGAATTTTTGGTAGAGAACCTTAACCCAAATGTAATAAATGGGATAAAAATTCCCGAAGATTATCTTGGAATACTCCAAAATCTGTATGTAGAAACCTTCGGAAAATATAAAATTAGGGTGACACAGAGGGTAGTGGAGGATGTAGCCAGCGAGGAACGCAAATTCTGTATTATCGAAAAGGAACACAGAAGAGCTCACCGTGCCCCCAGAGAAAACAAGGAACAAATCCTTGAACAATTCTATTTTCCAAAAATGATGGCTAGCATAAGAAGATTTGCGGCCTCTTGCGAAGTCTGTAACGCTAATAAGTATGACAGGCATCCCATAAACCCTGAATTGCAACCTACACCCATTCCTAGGTATCCATGTGAGATAATTCATATGGACATAATGGAGATTCAGAATGAAAAATTTCTGACTGTAATGGATAAGTTCTCCAAATTTTCAAAATTTTTTCACATTAAAGATAGATCAGCCATTTATATAAGATCCAAGTTAATAAAAATCCTACACTATTTTACAGTTCCTCTTATTCTTGTCACGGACAATGAAAGGGGCTTCCTTAGCCCAATTGTCTTAAACTTGATCAGAAATTTGGGAGTAAGATTATACCTAACGCCATCCCATAGAAGTGAGGTCAATGGCCAAATAGAGAGAGTTCACTCTACCATTCTTGAAATATATCGGTGCCTTAGAGCAGAGCATTCAGATTTTAAGGTCAAGGAACTCGTCTACGTGGCTGTTGATCGGTACAATAACACAGTACATTCTGTCACCAACAGAAAACCTACAGACGTATTTTTCAATAGATCGCAAAGGGTTAATTTTCAAAATCTTTTGAATATTCGTTCAAAAATTAATAAAGATCTTAGGGGGTTAATTAGGAAAAACATGGAAGCCAGAAATACAAGACAAAATATGAAAAAAAGTGGTCCCGAGGAAGTACTGTCAAGGGGATGTTGTATATACTGCTGTAAAGGGCATAAAAAGCAAAAACAAGCCTTTATACCGAAGAGAAATTGTTGCCAAAGATAATCGCGTAACTATAACAACAGTAAGCGGGAAAAAAATCCACATTTAAAAAATTTTAAATAACTTGAAAATAATGATTTATTCCTTTTCAAAAAAAAAAAAAAAAAAAAAAAAAAAAAAAAAAAAAAAAAAAAAAAAAAAGGAGGATGGATTACTCCAACTAATAGCAAACAAATTAGCTTACCAAAATATGTCCTGGAGTTTAGCTCTCACGAAACAAGGGGCCGGTTCACTTACATAATTATCTAAACATAATTGCGGTGGTGTTGATCTTCGTACCCTAGTAGGTTGTTTGAAATATTAACCTTACAACTAAAGCGGACTAATACGAACCTTCCGATCCGGAGTGACTACCCCGAAAATTTAATGGAGAGCTACCTCATCGGGCATCTAGGGACAAAATTATCGGTTCTGAAGAACTTAATGCGATAAGGACGAAAAATGACATAAATATCAAATAAAAAATTGATTACGATTAATTGGAAATTGAATAAAAGAAACAAATGTAAACTAATATGAAAACGAACGGAACATAAAGAAATCAAGGCTATATATGCCATACATACATACATTATGATTTAGATTTTAAGATAAGATTGTGAACTTATATTAAATAAACTTTGATTATATTGCAGATTAGTAGTTCTTTTCACTCCCATGCAGACTCTACATATTTTTGCCTATGAATCTCCAGTTGTGACGGTTAAGGAGGGAAACGCTTGGGTGACAAATGGGGTTTTTAAATTAATACACGTTATTAACTTGACAAAATATGACGCACTCATCCAAGATACTGAGCGACTGATGTTCAAACACGTAAACGACAGAGAAATGCAACCTATTTTGAGTTATCATTTAGATCAAATCAAGGATCGCCTTAACGAACTTCGGAACGCAAGAACGAGGAAAGCTAGGTCAATAAATTGGATAGGAACGGCTTGGAAGTGGATAGGCGGATCCCCTGACGCAACTGACTGGGACAACCTTTTAGGAAAGCAGGCAGACATTATAGAGAATAGCAAACAACAATACTTAATTAACGAAAAACTGTTTGACACGACTCGAGAAATCACAGGAAAAATTAACAAAATAATCGAGGGTTACAACAACGCCGTTGAGAAAGGACTGACAGACCAACTTAGACACAACTTACTAAACAAGGTACTTATTTTAAAGGAGGGAGTAAATGAAATAGTAAGGGCCTGCCAATTGGCTAAAAAAGGCATTGTTAATAGCAATCTTTTGGACTCAGAAGAGATCAATACTATCATAAATGAACTGGAAACTTTACCTTACCAAAACGTAGTAGAAGCCATTGAATACGGCCGACCTTCGGTATACTGCAACGGGACACTGATGCTATATGTCCTGTCCATACCTAAAACGCACCCAAAGATATATCACTTAATTACGGCTCGTGCAGCAATCAGGAATGGCAGACAAATTGACTTAGACTTCTCAAGACTTATTATTAGCCATGACAAGACGTACGGACTAAACGGGAAATGTCTTAGCATAAGTAACACATCTGTGTGCGAAGAGGACATTCTTCAGGAGTTGCCAGAAAACTCTTGCCTAACTCGGATCCTTAAAGACGGCAACGCACTTTGCGATTATAAAACGACAAACGAGGAAATAGTCGAGCTGATCGGGGAAAACACGATTTTCCTGACAAACTTCAACGGGACAATTTTAAATAAAAATTCCTCTATTCCTTTAATAGGTACTTACTTAATTCAGCTAGACAACGATACGGTCCACATAAAAGAGAAGACATACCATAGCAGAACGGTTTTTAACCCACAGGCACTCCCCCCGGTCCTGGCCAATGTAACGAGCAACAAAGTTAAACCTAACTTGGAATACGTGCACGATCTTAGCTCAAAGAATATCGAGCTCATTAACACCTTAAATAGAAATCTTAACTCTTCTATTCTTACAGAGATTTTTATCATCATAGCAGTCATTACCGTTATCTGTCTATTCTGGAAGAAGATCTATGGAAAGGTCAACATCCCGGAGCTCCGCATATCTAGCCGTCGAAGACCGATTCCGCACCCCCTGCCACGACCTTCTCAAGAAGTCAATAAACCCAACGGAAACCCAAGTTCATTAACCTGTTCGCCAAGTGATCTGCGGGACGCAGATATTTAAAGGGGCGGCAGTTATCACCATCGAATATCCACCTGTAAATATAAAAATTGCAAGCGAAGCAGACGCGCATCCGCTTGCAAGTTCATACATGTCAACCATACTGGACACCTGATCCGACACACGCGCATCCGATTTGCACCTTGGCAAATACCTTCTCATCGCTACACCAGATCCGGCAAATGGAAGTATATGGGAGCTGCATGGGAACTGTAAATGTGAGAATACCCAGCAAGTGCATAGCACCAGACGCATCGCTTGCATTTCCTACAAGCGCGGACGTGCTCGAGCTTGTGTGGGTACCAAGGCCAAGGCAAACTTAGATTTTAGGTTTTTCATAATGTTGTAGCTAGAGTTAAGCTGGACGCAGTCGTGATCGGACGACATTGCTAATATACCTAATATTATAACGTGATTCCGCTTTTGTATTTCTAAGAACGAACAAGTTGGGCCAACCATAGGTTGGCGTTCGATATTTTTTTAGAGTTATTCCGAAGGATAACTTTTACTATAACAATAACAATAACAATAACAATAACAATAACAATAACAATAACAATAACAATAACAATAACAATAACAATAACAATAACAATAACAATAACAATAACAATAACAATAACAATAACAATAACAATAACAATAACAATAACAATAACAATAACAATAACAATAACAATAACAATAACAATAACAATAACAATAACAATAACAATAACAATAACAATAACAATAACAATAACAATAACAATAACAATAACAATAACAATAACAATAACAATAACAATAACAATAACAATAACAATAACAATAACAATAACAATAACAATAACAATAACAATAACAATAACAATAACAATAACAATAACAATAACAATAACAATAACAATAACAATAACAATAACAATAACAATAACAATAACAATAACAATAACAATAACAATAACAATAACAATAACAATAACAATAACAATAACAATAACAATAACAATAACAATAACAATAACAATAACAATAACAATAACAATAACAATAACAATAACAATAACAATAACAATAACAATAACAATAACAATAACAATAACAATAACAATAACAATAACAATAACAATAACAATAACAATAACAATAACAATAACAATAACAATAACAATAACAATAACAATAACAATAACAATAACAATAACAATAACAATAACAATAACAATAACAATAACAATAACAATAACAATAACAATAACAATAACAATAACAATAACAATAACAATAACAATAACAATAACAATAACAATAACAATAACAATAACAATAACAATAACAATAACAATAACAATAACAATAACAATAACAATAACAATAACAATAACAATAACAATAACAATAACAATAACAATAACAATAACAATAACAATAACAATAACAATAACAATAACAATAACAATAACAATAACAATAACAATAACAATAACAATAACAATAACAATAACAATAACAATAACAATAACAATAACAATAACAATAACAATAACAATAACAATAACAATAACAATAACAATAACAATAACAATAACAATAACAATAACAATAACAATAACAATAACAATAACAATAACAATAACAATAACAATAACAATAACAATAACAATAACAATAACAATAACAATAACAATAACAATAACAATAACAATAACAATAACAATAACAATAACAATAACAATAACAATAACAATAACAATAACAATAACAATAACAATAACAATAACAATAACAATAACAATAACAATAACAATAACAATAACAATAACAATAACAATAACAATAACAATAACAATAACAATAACAATAACAATAACAATAACAATAACAATAACAATAACAATAACAATAACAATAACAATAACAATAACAATAACAATAACAATAACAATAACAATAACAATAACAATAACAATAACAATAACAATAACAATAACAATAACAATAACAATAACAATAACAATAACAATAACAATAACAATAACAATAACAATAACAATAACAATAACAATAACAATAACAATAACAATAACAATAACAATAACAATAACAATAACAATAACAATAACAATAACAATAACAATAACAATAACAATAACAATAACAATAACAATAACAATAACAATAACAATAACAATAACAATAACAATAACAATAACAATAACAATAACAATAACAATAACAATAACAATAACAATAACAATAACAATAACAATAACAATAACAATAACAATAACAATAACAATAACAATAACAATAACAATAACAATAACAATAACAATAACAATAACAATAACAATAACAATAACAATAACAATAACAATAACAATAACAATAACAATAACAATAACAATAACAATAACAATAACAATAACAATAACAATAACAATAACAATAACAATAACAATAACAATAACAATAACAATAACAATAACAATAACAATAACAATAACAATAACAATAACAATAACAATAACAATAACAATAACAATAACAATAACAATAACAATAACAATAACAATAACAATAGCAATAACAATAACAATAACAATAACAATAACAATAACAATAACAATAGCAATAACAATAACAATAACAAAAACAATAACAGTAACAATAACAATAACAATAACAATAACAATAACAATAACAATAACAATAACAATAACAATAACAATAACAACAAAAACAACAACAACAGAAGAATTGTCATCAAAGGGTGCGGTTGGTTTAAGCGAGTGCTCCCATTTTAATTTAAAAATTTCGTATATAGAAAAGTTCTTTTCAAACAAAAGCATAAATAAAACATAAATAAGACAGTGACTTTGAATATTTCTTGAAAAAAGTGACATATAATAGTGTTTTCTTTTAAAAAAATATTGACTTGAAAATCTAAAAGTCGAGTAACTGCATCACCTTCTTTTGTTCGTTTATTGCTGTTTATTTTACCATACGCAGTAAGTACAATGACCTTGTGCGACCATTGTAAAGAAAATTTGCCACTTGCGGGTGATTTTGTCGTCTGTCCCTTGTGCCTCACGGTAACCGAAAGGTCATGGAGATCTATGGGCTCCAATAGAGAATCTTGGAAGTGCCAATTTTGCCGAAATGCTAACGAAAATCTAGGTACCATCCATCAGAATCTTCTACACGTCCATTAACACCTGATACGCAGTCAGTGAATCAATCTGAGATAAACAGTCCACAAAAAGAAAATATAGAAACAACAACAAACGCAAATGAAATATTAAAAGAACTTAGAAACATGAAAACAGACATCAAAGGAATAGTCGACTTCTGTAATTTTGCCTCACAGAAGTTTGACGATATAAACAAAAACATTGAAAAAAACAACAACATTATGGACACACTAATGAACGAAATACAAAAACTCAAAGAAGCAAATAGAGAAAAAGATGAATGCATTTCACAAATGCAAGTACAAATAAACACACTAGAACAGCAACAACTAAAAAACACAATCGAAATCAAAAATATACCGCCAGCACAAAACGAAAATCTAATTGAAATAGTCAAGGCAATAGGCAAAACAATTAAACAAAAAGTATCAAACACAGATATTTCAGATATATACCGAACGAAAACAAAAAACGTAGAACGAACTTCAATTGTAGCCACCTTTAATACACCTTATTGAAGAACGCTTTTATGAACAATGCCCGCGCAATTCGTCCGATGACAATTGCGAAAATTAACCAATGTATAGGCTGTGCAAAATTAAACGAGGTGCAAAACAACAACATTTTCATTAATAATATGCTTACAAATTTAAATAAACAGTTGCTGTGGCAAGCAAAGAAGAAAGCAAAAGAAGAAGGTTGGAGATTTGTGTGGGAGAACTCTGGAAAAGTGTTTGCAAGAAGAGAGGAGAGAGCAGACGCTTTGTTTATTCAATGCATGAATGATATTGATAAAATAAAACAAAATTAATTTAGGAATTTATATATTGGAGTTCGATTTTCTTTTTATTTAACAATGGATAATGAAAAAAACAGAAGAAAATATAATGTTAAACTTAAACTGTATGTCATTTAAGGATTTTGAAGTAGCAAAATTTGAATTAGAAAAAATGGATTTTCGCTGTTTATGTTTAAATATAAGATCGTTGAGAAAAAACTGGGATGTTTTTTGTGCAAGTGTGAATCCGATCATTAAGCATGTTGATGTAATTGCTTAGTGGAAACTAATATAAAAGTAGAAGAAAATAGTTTATATTTTTTGGATGGTTTTTGTGCAGAATTTGAAAATAGAGAGAAAAGAAAAGGTCGAGGTGTAGCGATGTTTATCAAAGATCACTTGAATTATGAAAGACTAAACATTGCATGCACATCTTTTGAAAATCTAACTGTTAAGATTCTCTCTCCTTCAAAAAATAAGATTGTCAGTGGAATATACAGACCACCAAAGCACAAGAAAAACGAATTCATCGTCGAATTCGTAAAAATAGCCAACTTAAAAATGCACGATGATATTATTATACTGGGTGATATAAATATAAATATGCAAGATACCACAAAAACGTATGTGCACAACTATAAGGAAATGCTAGCATCGAGCGGAGAGATATGTAATATCATTACGGTTAATACAAGATATGATTTGAATGTGGGAAGTGAGACACTAATTGACCAAATATTGGTAAACTTATCGGAGGGCAAAATATTCTCGGCTGTAATTGAAAGTGACATATCCGATCACTACAGCACCCTATATGGAGTTTATGATGCGGGCGCAACTGGGACTAGCAAAGTAAATCAGTTGATCAGAGCAACGGATTGGGAACCCATAATGCAAAAAAATTACACTACTACACTTTTCAACTCGCTAGCTGAAAAAATGGCCGAAATATATGAAAAATCGACAGTCATTTACAAAAAGAAAGCCTGTCGTAGAAATACCGCATGGACTACCAGGGACATAATTGAGAGTTGCGAAGATAGAGACAGACTTTATCGTAGATAGAAAAGCAACCGAAACAACTTAACATACGAGGCCGAGTACAAGATATTACGTAACCAAGTGAACAAAAAAATTTCGAGGAGTAGGGATCAGTACTATAGAGATAAATTCGAACAAAGTAAATGTGATCCTAAAAAAACATGGGGGCTAATCAACGAGGTACTGGGAAGAATAAAACCGTCATTGGATGCAACTATTGTGAAGAACTTTTCATCCGACGTAGATTTGGTTGTGTTAGCTAAGGATTTTGGACACTTTTTTTCACGTCAAGCAACAACCATCATTCATGCATGCAACTCAGTAGTAGCAAATCATCAAAGCCTAACTGTGAGGAACTCTATCTACTTGGGAGAAACTGACTCTGTGGAGGTATCAAACTTATTAAGCCGGCTAAACGTCCAAAAAGCGCCAGGAGCAGATGGTATCAGAGCGATTGACCTCAAAACAAATGCCGAAATCTTTGCTCATCAATGTAAGTCTAGAAACCTCGACAATACCAAAAAAGCTCAAAGAGGCACTTGTTAGAACAATCTACAAGGGAGGAGCCAAAAAGAGATAGCAAACTATCGTCCGATAGCAAT
>OY720431.1:94011531-94096260 GCA_963082735.1 Pocota personata
TCAAACAGGCTACTCTGGATTAGGAGGAAACGACGAAGGAGTTTCCTCTCGTTCGGCTAGCCACCAGAAATGACCGTACTGACGTTATACGTCCTCAATATCGCGACCCGATACCGCCCTACTAAACCGGAGACGCTCCACACTGCCGTGTGCAACGTCTCTGTCGTAGTTGAGTCGCCTATCCACAGCTGTCCGAGCAAAGTGGAAGATTAGCGGTACCGCCAAACTGTCCTAGATCAGACCTTTCTTATCAAAATAGAGGAACGCCTCTGGGGGAATAAAGCCGTTAAGGCGCACTCTCTCATGATACTCGTAATTGGGGTAATAAGCCCCGGAGATCAGGTTGTTCGTCGAGCTCATTGCTCTTGCAATGTGCCTTCGAATCAGCTTGATAACGAAATTATCCATTCTTATTAGGTTAGTCCTGTTGTATAGGACCTCATTAGGATAGAATTTTATGTACTGGGACTCTGGTGTTCTGTACAAATGAAGGCAAGCCCTCTCAAACACCCTAATCTTTTCCAACAAGCTTGCTCCCACGTTGAACCACACGGGGCATCTATATACGAGCATGGGCCGGATGAGGGCCATGTAGCAGATTACCTTTACCCTTGCATCGAGTTGCTTGCTATAAAAAAGTCTCTTTGTAAGGGCAAAAGCACCTTTGGCTCTGGTCAGAGCAGCATCTATATGTTTGTTAAAATGTAGATATTGGTCTAACCAAAGCCCCAGGTATCTGACTACACTTCGACACGCAAGTGGCTGTCCGTGCGGGCCAACTATTGAGAACTTTCGCCAATTCTTTCTGGTATCCCTAGAGGCAACAGACAACGGCGTCCTAAAAAGAATGGTTTCCGATTTCTGGAAGTTGATCTTCAACTTCCAGTCATCGCAATATCGCTGAATCTTATCGAAGTCACGTTGCAAGAGGATTGCAATGACCTCGATTTTTGGTCCTGATCTGTACGCGATCAAGTCGTCTGCGTACGCTATGGCATGGTGAAGTGATTCTATCAGATCGCTCGTGTAAATGTTGAAAAGGATCGGTGAATTAACCGCACCTTGTTGCAGACCGTTTTTAATTAGAAATGTTCCAGCAGAAGTCACCTTGCCATTTTTGACAATGAACTGTCTACTGGTGAGCATGTTATGAATTATGTACAGCAGTGGTTTGCTTATGCCCAGCCTGCTTAGCTTGTAGAAGAGTCCCTCTAACCATACGGTATCGAAGGCCTTCTCCAAGTCAATCAGACAGGCACCCGTGCACTGTTTCTTGCTTTTGTTCCATTGGATATCCGATACCAGTTTAGACGCGGCATGTATTGTATCATGCCCCGCCTTAAAACCGAATTGGTTATCCGGAATTATATTACTGTTCTCAGTCCACTTAAGCAGGGCCCTATTGACCACTTTCTCGAATACCTTGCTGATGTTCGGAAGGAGACTTATCGACCGGAGATTTGCCGGATTGGAAGTGTCCTTACCCCTTTTGGGGATGGGTTGTATCACTGCTGTTTTCCAATGCGCTGGATAATGTGCATTATTCAGCGCATTGTTAAACAGAGTGGTGTAAATGTCCACCGCTTCTAGAGGGAGATGTCGAAGCACAATGTTCGACACTCCATCGATTCCCACTGATTTCTTCTTTCTCAATGATGCGAAGATCGTTTGGAGTTCTACCTTCGATACGTACGGGGGGTGAACCATTTCATTGGCGATGGCATTGTTTGCCAAGTTTTCGTCATTGAACCCGGTAAAACCAGTATTCTCGGATCGCCAGTGCTCTATATCATTTCGAAGGTAGAAGTTGTGCACAAGGACGCGATTTTCCAGGTCGTGGTTCGGGCAAATGGTATCATTCACCTTGTACACTTCCTGGAAAGTCGCTCCTATAGCCTCTACCTTCTCCTGCAGATCTTCCATCACAAAGAAGTTGTCATCCTCTACTGCGTTATCTGGATCTATACCTGCTGTTATAAGTATTCGTCCATTGTTCGTCGTTCGGGGGATCATAAGACACGGAAGGTCGTTTTGATTATTCCTCCGAAATATTTTATTTATTTGCGGGAACATACTCGGGTTGTTGGATTTTACAGCCCGAATTTTGTTGTTCCAATGCAAATTTACAGAAAGTCTGTAATTTTCTCTAATTAATTTTTGGAGGTTTTTAATCAACGACTTCAGCGTCCTAACCTCCGAGTTTTGTCTGTCAGTAAACTGTCTGTACAAGGTTTTTAGTCTCGACAGCAGTCTACTCTTGTGTTGATGTAGTGCGTCAATTATTGCATTGCGGAATATGTCTGCGTTGTCAGTATGTTGATACCGAGGTATCGTATTGTCCATAGTTCGATTAATTGTCTCGTCCATTTGTTTTAGGTACCAGTCAATCTCCTCGTTTGACAGATTCCTATTGGACGGTGGGTAGGGCGAATTCGAGGAGAGTGCTCTTGTCAAAGTTCTTGAGAAGCGAGACCAACGCGTCCTACTATAATTGTAGGAGTACGTTTGAACAAACTCCTCTAACTCCGCAATTTCGTTGGGAATCGTTATTACGGCACTGAGTCCGCAATGGTCACTGTCATACACAAATGTGTGCAGACAGTTTATAGTTTGTCGGTCCATGTCGGTCAGTTGTAACCGTACGTCGAACAGCATAAGATCCAGATAGGAGCCGCTTCTAGGAAACGACGGACTATCTGTATCTTTCAAATCGAGTTTATACTCGACACTGTGCCGACCCCACCAATTGAATAGTAGGTTCCCTCTAGGATTAGGTGTGTTGTTTCCCCAATCTCTATGTTTGGTGTTTAGATCTCCGCCCATGATGAAATAATTCTCCTCCGACTCCAGCCTTAGGCATCGAAAAAGTGTCTCGAGCTCTGAAATAAATAAAGTAGATTGAGTAGCTTCAGGTGCATAGAGTGCGACCAAGTACATCCTCTTTCCACTACGGAGAGGGATGCACACGATACACGCTTCCAGCTCCTGGAACCTTCGCACTTCACCGCTGTACATAACTTTAAATTGCAGTTGTTTGCGTATGAAGATCGCAACTCCTCCTCCTTGTGTGGAGTTGGGTCGGTCTCTTCTGACAATATTGTATTTATTGTGCCCCAATTTGTGCTTCTGGGATAGCTTTGTTTCGCTAACCATAAGCACATCAGGGGTTTGGTCTTCAAGCAACTTAAACAATACGGCTCTTCGCTCGATCCTAATCAGTGAATTCACATTCACCGCAAGGATCTTCAAGGATTGCTCCTCCATGTTCGTACCCATTACGACTGAAGGTGCGTTAGGCCCGGCAGAAGTGCGTAGATCTGGTCCACCCGCTTCGCCTGCTCCTGTACCTGACTTTAATACTCCTTAGACCATCCAGCTTGCTATTGGGTGAAAGCTGAACTAGGAAGAACGGCAGTTTCCGCTTCTCCCTTTTTGCCTTAGCTGTGGTGAATGGCTTGACCCCTACAAATTCGAGCTCGTTGCACTCTTTCTCTTTAAGCAGCGCAAGGAGCGTCTCCGGATCAGTAGACGGGTCTATCCCCCTCAGCAGCATTGTTTGCCGCTTTTCCCCCTTCGGGGTGAAGGAGAAGAACTCCGTCGTCGTACCCTTTAACAGATCTTTAATTTTGTTATATTGTTCCACTGTATTACAGTGGATAGCGTGCCTGTCTTCATTTAAGCGTTTAATAGAAAAATTGTTGCCTATGGCCGACTTACATAGTTTAATGGTGTCCATAAGCTCAATCTTGTAGGTGTTGATTGGCGGTACCCTCGCTTTTGCCGTCATCTTCGGTTGCTGTTGGTTCTGCTGCGGTTGTTGTTGTTTCTGCTGCTGCTGCTGCTGTTGCTGCTGTTTCTGCTGCTGCTGCGGTTGTTGTTTAATTTCTTGCTTCTGCTTCTGCTGCTGTTGTAGTTGCTGCTGTTTTTTCAGCTGTTGTTGTTGCTGCTGCTTCGGTTGCAGCATTTGCGGCTGTATTGGCTGTTGCCGCTGGTTTTCTGGCGGCTGCTGCTGTAGTAGTTGTTGTTGTTGAGCGCGCTGTAGCTGTAGCTGCCGCTCCCTCTCTCGCCTGGCCATTTGTTTGGCCTTTATGGCACGCACCCTCTGTTCGAGCTGCGTGATGCTGCTAGTCAGACTCTCGACTTCTTCTTCCTCATCATCCGATTCGGAGGACGCCAGAACTCCGAAGCTATTGTTCTTCTCTCCAACGTAGAGGCCTTCCCCACCATCGGAGATGTACTCTAATTCGACAGAGTCATCGGACCTCTGTCGCTTTTTTTCTGCTGCTACTGTTGTTGTTGTGCTCGGCGCCCCTTCACTCACTCCACCGGGCAGCTGTTCAGTTGGAGCCGATGTGGAGGGACGCTTTACAAGGTTGGGAGAAGGTTTTAATTTCCTTCTCCTTTTCCCCTTACTTGCAGTTGCCACTGTTGCTGGGTGGCCTGTCTGCATTGCATCGGCTGATGCTGTTACCCCACCAGCTGGTCCCGCTATTGGGAGCACGGACCGCTCACTCTCCATCGCCTGATATGTTTTTGTTTTTTTTTTTGGTTTTCACTTATTTTGAATAAATGAAAAAAAAAGTCAAGAATTCAAATTTCCCCAGTCCGGAACTGAACCAGGGTCACTGGTTTGGTAGAACACCACCACTATCTGTAGGCCAATTTGCCACTTGGAAGAACACTGTCTAATACTGCACTTGAAATCACACCGATTTTAACTGAGAAGCCGAAACACGTCTACACTCTCTGAAAGTCTGTGAACGACTGAGTGAAGGCATAACACTGGCAGTAGGGTGGTCATATGGCTGAAATGCAACTTGATCGTGATGATGACATCATGAGGATGGAAAAAAATACTGTGAATCATAAGCAACGACAATAACAGCGAAAACACACAAAATACTCCCCAGTTATCTGGACAGCCACCCTTGGAGTTTACAGAAACTTAATACCACCTGAGTTTCAAACTACACCACTCTGTCTTTCTCTCTGTCTCTTCCCCTTTCCATAAAACGCACGGGTTCTAAAAATTAGTATAAGGGTATTCATATCCCCTTTAACACGTGGAAATTATAAAAAACAAAAAAAAAAACAACAACAACAATTCAATTCAATTCAATTCAATTGAATTCAATTCAATTCAATTCAATTCAATTCAATTCAATTTAATTCCATTCAATTCAATTCAATTCAATTCAATTCAACTCAATTCAATTCAATTCAATTCAATTCAATTCAATTCAATTCAATTCAATTCAATTCAATTCAATTCAATTCAATTCAATTCAATTCAAATTCAATTCAGATTCATTTTATTTATCAAATTTAGTGTTACATGGCGAAGCCTGAGGGGCTTACCTGCAGAAGATTGCATATCACTTTTTAACAAATGTTTCTTAAGTGACCTTTAAATTATTTTTACATATTTAATGAAGAACAAAAAACAAAAATCAAAAATTAAAAGTTCAAATTTAAATAGATAGCTAATTATAGGAAACAAAAAAAGTTATATTTCAGCAAGAAAAAAATCTTTTAAACGCTTTTGCGGGTTTTGAAATTTGCAATATTTTTTAAATTTGAGGGAAGCTCATTAAACACTGTTGGAACACTATAGTTTGTTTGTCTTTTGCCATAGTTGTTGCTGCATAATGGTGTTTGAAGCATACCTCGAACTCGTCTTCTCGTGTTATATTGATGGTCAACAGGTCTTTTAAGTCGGATGTCATCATAATATTCTAGGCATACCGTCAACTTGAAAATTTGCTTAATGGTCAGTACCTTCAAAGAGTTCTCTCCATATGTGTTTGTTAGATGTCTCCTGTTGATCTTCTTAATAATGGTGTTTTGAAGCTTTTGTAATTTATTAATGTGTGTATTAGATGCGTTGCCCCAAGCAAGTACCTCGTACCTCAGTTTTGACTCGACTAGTGCATAGTAGACTTGCTTCTGGACTTGAAGTGTCGAGTAATTTCCCAGATGGTATAGAGCAAACAGCGCCTTTTAAAGATCTCAGCGAAGTTTATCGATGTGTTTGTCCAAAATAAAATGGCTATCGATGGTAGCTCCTAGGTATTTATAACTTTAGACAACTTCGATGTTCTGATTCGGCAATGCACTTTGACAGATTATACTTCGAAAGCTAATGCTCTGTTGAGTTAATCTATGATGTGGTCCCCGAATATGCATCATCTTGGATTTTGGATGGGTTCAATATTAGTCCGTTATCGTGACACAATTCTACAGCTTTATCAAACTCATCTTGCATTATTCTCGTAGCCGTATCAAGACATTTATATTGGACGATTAGCGCCGTGTCTTCTACTAATGCAAAAGGCGTACTGTTTTTGAAAACGCGAAGCAGCTCGTTTGTAAAAAGGATGAACAATAATGGTCCCAGTTTCGATCCCTGTGGAACTCCGAAAAGAACCGGTGTGTGATTGTTGAAACTGCCTCCCACCTTCACTCGAAAAGATCTTTCACTTAGATAGTCTTGCAACCAGTCAGCCAATGTGCCTCGAATCCCTAATCTTTTTAACGCCGTTATTAACTTTTTATGGTTCAGAGTATCAAATGCTATACTGAAGTCCATGAATAAAACAAGAAAATTGTGGTTTTTACTCAAGCTCCCATTGATAATATCCGCAAATTCACCCATGAGTTTTCCCGTACTTTTGTTTTTTTAAAAGGATAAGGGAATGATTTTCTACAAAGTTTTGGAGCCGTCTTGTTATAACTTCTTCCATACACTTTTCAATTGCCGGCAAGTTTGATATTGGTCTGTAATTGGCTAACAAATTGTTAGTTCCTCCTTTATAGATAGAGCGCACAATTGCAGTCTTCAGTATTCGAGGAATTTTAGATTGATTCAAGCTATGTAAGGTTTATAAGCCTTGAGATTATCGGAGCAAAAATAGCAGCATTGTTTTTGATATCACGCACTCTGATACCATCGATACCCGCTGATTTATTTTCATCCATTTGTTTTAATACACCATGAAATTCTTCAGTGTTTGTTTCTAAGATGAATATTGTATTGGGTAATACGGAGTTGATATGGTGGGATATATTTGTATTGCAGCTGTGAACTATCTGCAGCACTTGATCCGAAAAGCTTTCAGCGCATTTCTTTGATAAGGTTGTCAGGCACTTCTCTAGAAGAAAGTTTTTGCTGATAACTTCGTCGATATTTTGCTTCTTCCGTCCCATTATTTCATTGATCAGGTTCCATGTTTACTGAGGATCCGATCTAAGGTTGTTAAATTTATCTCTATAGTAGTTAGACTTCTGTATAAAGATATCCCTGTTCACTTTGTTCTGAAATTGCTTATACTCGGCTTCATATATCATGTTCAGCCTGTTATTCTTCCATCTTCGATACAGTTGATCCCTCAGCTTGCATTTTTCCCGAATATCAGTGGTAATCCAAGGATTGTGTCTGCATTTCTTGTGCGATATAGTAGACACCGTTGAGTTCGCATAGATGCCTTGCATTGTTGTTAAATACATATGGTCAATATCATTTTCATTTAAAAGCACTTGCCAGTTAGTTGAATGTATTCGTTCGTCCACCATCCTATTTCGAATATATGACTTTGGTCTCTCTTGAATGGTAGATAAACTCTGAGTAATGGTTCCATACAAAACAGCATAGTGATCGGAGATTTCACTTTCAATTACGAAGGATAAGATTGGTCTATCTATCATGCTAACCACAATGTGCTGTATCAAGGTTGATGTTCCTCTTTTAAGATCTACTCTCGTGCTATCCTGGATCACATTCATCAAGCCGTGTGCAGCTAACATCTCTAGGTAGTCCTTTACATAATTTCGATCAGATCTTCGAATGTCAATATTCATATCTCCTAATATCACGATATCCCTTTTCTTATCTAGTTGTATAAGTCCAATTTCTCTAATAAATCCTTTTGTATTTAGTTTAGGCGGCCTATATAATCTATCCTCATATTTAGCTTTTTCCCCTTCCAGAATTTTTATTCGAAGACATTCGTAAAACGTACTTTCAACACTTATGCGTTCATATTTTAAATCATTTTTAATGAACATGACAATGCCACCACTTCTGCGCTCGTTCCTGTTAAGAAATTCCGCATTAAATCCGTTTAAGAAATATTTATCATTTTCCACTTTTTGAATATTAATTTCTACTAGAACAAATATTTTTAAATACTTCAGAAGGTTGCTTATGTTTACGCAAAAAGTATTCCAGTGCTTGCGCACTGATCTTATATTGAGACACAAGCAACTAAAATACGCATTTTTTAAATCATTGAAATTATCACCGCTAAAACCGTGTATTACCCTATAATCCAAATCTACTAGTATATTATTTCTATTTGTGTTTTCCATTTTTGTGGTCTGTTAGTTGTTCGTCTACACACACTCTCACATTGAATTTAAACATTTGCTATGAGACTGACGTCATCAACTGTCAATATTGGAACCGCATTCGTACTCTCGCTTTTTTTGCTAGTACTCACAACAACAACAACAGCTTAGATTTCAATCATAAAATAATTGTGAACTTAGTCTTATCTGTAGCGTCGAGTAATAAAGATCGCCTTGTATCCACACTGAAATACTTGCTTTTTATCTATAAACCGGTGGTGCACGCGTAAGTTCGTGCTGGTTGGATTTTTTTTTAGAACATTTGAAAAGCAAATTTTGTAACTGGCGCTCGAGCAGGGGCATCCTCATAATCGCGCGTGAAAAAAGAAAAGATAATAATAGGGTGTAAAAAAAAAGAGAAAAGTTGATGTGCGGAAAACCGTGTAAAATAATCATATAAAATAGTAAAGTGACGGTAGATCAATTCAATTTCAATAAATCTCTTACGGCTCAAACAAAGAGAGGTCAAGAGCGGTGTTCATTGTATTGAGAAGTTAAATTCAAAGAGAAGTAATTAAATTAAAATCATGTGTGTATGACAAAATAGAAAACAATAATTAAATTAAAAAAATTAAGTAATAAAAAAGAAAAAACCCTGTGTGTGTAATAAAAATACATAAAAATAAAATATAAAACTCTGCGGCTCAAACGCTACCGACGAGGACTCAAACACTACCGGAAAGAAAACTATTTAACGTTACATCAACCATAATACAGGACACTTCAACGAGGGAACAAGACAAAGAGGGCGATGACAGGCTGGTCTATGATAACGATTTTTATGTAAGACATTCACAGCTATAAGTGAAATTAAATTGACTAAAACAATTAAATTGATTTAAACAATTAATTTGAAAAAAAGCAATACGAATATATGGATAGAAAGCAAAAAGAACAAATAGTAATACAAAATCGAAATTAAGAAAAAAACTTTTAACAGTTATAATCATACGAAAGATTCATTTACTTTGTATAAGGTAACACATTAGTCGTTTCTGTCGTTATTGTTCGTGCTTTGTCTTCCTAAAATTAATTAACACCCCACTTCACACATCCCACGGTATGAAAGAATTAAAGAGTTCATTGACCCAGCTGATGCGCGCGATTAATAGCATTCTTCAGTAGCTTAAGGGTATAGAGTGGCCGCAATACCCAAATTGAACAGAGCAATCACAGCCAAGCTATCCAATCCCTTTCGGAGAAATTGAACACTGTAGAGAACCATATTCGCTCATCGGAGCAGGCAGGTCTGGCGGGTATACGTGAACCTCAGGCAGAGAGTCTAGTACCTCTCCGAGGGCCTAATAGCGAGTAAGACCTGAAGGAAATATCCAAGCTTCCTGATTCTGTGAAGGAACTCCAGGTTTTCGAGGGCAACCCAGTCCACTATATTTCCTGGGTTCATAGCGTAGAAACTGTGCTAAAGGACTACGAAAGCCTTCGTGGCAAGCCCATATATCGGGCGATCCTTCAGCATATTCACCAAAAAATTAGAGCAAGGCAGACTCTGGACTAGTTTCCTACAACATTTTTGACAACGAAGAGGGATATTCGCACGTTCGAACATCAGCTGAACCGGTTGCAACAAGGCGGCTCACGGGTCGATGACTTCTACGCCACCGTGAATAATTAATTTTCGCTGATTATCAGCAAAATCAGGGCAAAAGAGTACTCCAAAGAGACGATGAGCGCCCTTATAGAGTCTTATAAGAACCGTGCTCTCGATGTCTTAGTACGAGGGCTAAGTGGAGATCTTCCAGACTATTGATAATTCAAAAACCTAGGACCCTGCCCGAAGCATATTCGCTTGCTTGGAAATGCAGAACCTCAATTTCCGGAACAACTCCGTATATGTTAAAGCACCAAACCTAATATCTTCCCCGATTAGTTACAACTTTGCGCAGACAAACAACCCTCACCCTCGAGCGTTTCCTTCCCGGAACTCGGAGTTCCGCCGAAGTTATGTCCCATCAAGACCTTTAGGTCCAAAACCACCGATTGAGATGGAAGTGGATAATCCCATTCAATCCAGAAACGTAAATTATATAAATCGCCCGGACAACCCATTCAAGAGAGAAGGGAGGTCGGATAATTACCCTAGGAAGAAGCAGAGAATGTTCCGTATTGCCTCAGCGGTGGTCGAGGACGAAGGGGCTAAGGTAGATTCAAACATTTCTCTTAACGAGGAAACTGCACCAGAAAATTTTATGATGGGCGCCTCGTTTCCAGCGTACCATACATAGAGTATGTAACGCGGAACGGGGTAGTTTTAAGTTTTTTGTGGACACCGTGGCTAATAAAAATTTCATAAGGCCTGAATTAGCTCCATATCCTGAGCCCGTTCAACCTTCATTTTCCTAACGTCGGGATTTCATCAAATTTTGATGAAAGAAAAAGATATAGCCAAGACGGCCCTTTCGACAATGAATGGGAAGTACGAATATCTAAGACTCCCGTTTGGCCTGAAAAACGAATGATCGACGATGTGCTGAAAGAGCTTATTGGCAGAATTTGCTACGTGTATATCGCTGATGTAATCAATTTCAGCAACACCGAGGGAGATCACTTGAGAAATATAAAAACTGTTTTCTCCAAGATCGAGCAGGTTGGGCTAAAGGTCAACCTAGAAAAGACCCACTTTATGTGTAGAATTTCTCGGATATTTAGTTATTCCTGAAGGTATCCTTCCTGATCCAAAAAAGGTTAAGGCAGTAGAAAAAATCCTTCCGCTGAAAAACCTGAAGGAGCTTAAAAGTTTCCTCGGGTTAACCTCATATTATAGGAAATTCATACGGGATTATGCCAAGGTTGCGAAACCCATAACGAATATAACCAGAGGTGACTTTGGAATGTTTCAGTTTCGCTCGATGAGGAGGCAATGAAGTCCTTCGAGACCTTGAAAGAACTGTTGACTTCGGCTGAGGTTTTGGCTTTCCCAAACTTTGAACAAAGTTTAAACCTAACCACGGACGCTTCCGACTACGCCATTGGTGCAGTCTTGTCCCAAATTTGTAACTCAAACAAGTACGATCGACACCCGATATCTCCAGAATTACGGGAGATACCTATTCCTAAGTATCCATGCGAAATTCTTCACATGAATATCATGGAAATACAGAATGAAAAATACTTAACAATGATGGACAAGTTTTCGAAATTTTCTTAATTTTTCCATATTAAGGAGAAATCAGCCATATACATTAGGTCGAAATTAATAAAGATTTTACACTACTTCACAGTTCCCCAAGTCTTGGTCACAGATAATGATATAGGGTTTCTAAGCCCAATAGTCTTGAATTTCATTAAAACGAGGTATTAAACTCTATTTGACCCCAGCTTACCGGAGTGAGGTAAACGGGCAAATAGAAAGGGTCCATTCTACAATTCTTGAAATTTATCGGTGTCTTAAGGTCGAGAACCCCCACCTCAAGGTTAAGGAACTCGTGTACGTTGCTTTTGACCTTTACAACAACACGGTCCACTCGGTTATCAAGCGGAAGCTCACCGACATTTTCTTTAATCGATGTCAGAAAATTAATTATAAAAGTCTGTTAAACATTCGCTCAAAGATTAATAAGGATCTTAGGGGCATCAATAGAAGGAACATGGAAGCAAGGAGTATTAGACTAAACTTCAAAAGAACTGCGCCAGGGAAATACTGTGAGAGTGATGTGGTGTATGCCGCTGTAAAGTCTATAAAGGGTAAAAATAAACCTTTATATAAAAAAAGAATTGTCGCTAAAGACAGTCGTGTCACAGTAACGACAGCAAACGGCAAGGGAATTCACAAAGCTCACATACGCAATGTAATGAAGAATTAAGAATTAATTAACACTGTAAAAGAAACCATTTTCAAAAGCCCAGGATATTAAAGTTGCTGAAATAATTATGTCCAGGGGTCAACTCTCACGAAAAAAGGGTCCGGCTCTCTGAGAATTAATTCATTTTAATCATTCGTGGTGAAGATCCTCGTACCATTAGTAGGTCGGTGCGAATATTAACGCATTAACGACTAAATAGGATTCATACGAGCCTTCCGAGCGACAGTGACTACCCCGAAATGTTAATGGAGAGCGCTCACCGGACATCTAGAGAAACAATAATAAGTAATCCTGGGCCTAAGAAAAAAGAAAAAATTTAAATGAATGAAATAAAAAATAAGAAAAATTAATAAAAAAGAATACCATTGTTACTGTCATAAGTAGAACGAGTGAAGACACTCAAGCATTTCTGTAATTATAAAGTGATAAACTAATTAAAGGGAAGAATATATGAATATTGTAATAGAACCATACTCTGTATATAATATATAATACTAAATAATAAATTAATGACATTATATTACAGTTCAGCTCTTCTGGCTTACGAGCAAACCCTGCAATTTTTTTTATATGAATCACCAATCGTGACTATTAAAGAAGGAAACGCCTGATTGACCAATGGTTACTTTAAGTTTATACACGTAATAGATTTACAACAGTATGACATACTCACCGAACAGACCGAACAACTGATCGCCAAAGATATCGCTGACAAAGAAGTCGGGCTTTTATTAGACTACCATCTGAACCAATTTTCTTTTGTTTAAGAAAAAAAAAATCGAAATTATTATAAAGTGGAAAAAAGAATTTCTATTTGACAGTATTTTAATTCTAAAATTACAGAGAGTGTGTTAATGCAAGAAGCAGAAAAATTTGTAGAATATACTCTCCAGTTTTCTATCATAACCTGCTCATTACTACTCTTCAGGGTTAGGCCCAGAATCTCTTCCTTAATTCTGTTATCAAAAGTAGGGTGATTACCCTTATTACAGAGTATAAGATTGGTCGAGAGGATAAATTCGAAAACAGACTCAGCCCTTTTATTGATGTGTTTACCGCCCCATTGTATATGGTGCACATTTGCGTCGCATCCCATCACCAAAGATTTGTTCCTTGATTGGGCATGATCTACCAGTTAACGAACCGTTGGTGGATTTTCGTCTTCGTATGACATGTATGCCGAAATTAGAAGAAAACTTTTCTCCCGTTCTCTAAGTTCACTACTGTTGTATCTTCGTTACTGAATCTAGGTAAAAGAAAGATATTAATTGATTTTTAGCTAAATTGCAGGCTTTAATTCTACCTTCATTTGTGGAGTGCAACAGGTGGTAATGTATGGACTTCAAACCTTGTACCCGATTGTTTAAAATATACGGCTCTTGGATTAAGGCCAAGTCCACGCTTTCTTCATTGATAAAGAGCAAGAGGTCGTCAGTAGCTGCTTTGGTCTGGTGCAGATTAATCTGTAGATTAATCTCATGCAGCAAAGTCAGCCCACCCAGCAACAGTGGCTACCGATGGTACTGGAAAGACAACAGCAGAAGCATAAATTGCAGCAAAGAAGCGACTTGTTGTATTTTTATTTTAGTAACCGAAATGCTTGTTTATTTTCTGTTAACTTCTTTTATTTACAAACTTATAATTTTATTTTTGTTATAATACCAAATGTTGTATTTTTATTTAAGAAAACGAAATGCTTGCTTAATTTCTGTTAACTCTTTTATTTCCAAACTTATAGTTGTATTTTTATTATTTCATATCTTAGGCGATTTGCCTGCTTGTTATTCAGTGATCGACTGCCTCTTCATCATTTTCCATGCTTTCTCTACATATGTCTTTCGTTTTGTTTTCCTATCGTGCTTTCTATAGGTCAGCAAAGTAATTCGATTCGTGCGACCCATTCTTGCACTTGTTTGTTTACACAGTTGGTCGCAAGAATACGTAACACTTGATACATTGTGACACTTTATCGTTCACAGACTTTCATAGTATTGTAACATAATGTAGCATAATGCAACAAATTCCGAAGTGTCTTTTCATTCTGGCATAATTTTGTTCCGAAGTGTCTTTTCATTCGAGGTTCGTATCTGCAATTAGTCTCCATAGTTCGTGTCTACGATAAGAGACGGATAATATCACGGATAAGAGAGAACAAGAGATTATTGGCTGCAGCTGTCATCCTGGAATTATTACATCAGAATTTTCTTGTTCCAGTAGTCGAAGAATTTGCTACAAGTTTCTGGCTATCAGAAACTTCTGCTATCGAAACCTGGCAGTTGGTTTTGAACCGCACAAGGAGATTGGAAAAGTGATAACAGCCGAAGTTGTAATTTAGTGAAAATTGAAAGTTGAGAGTAAACAAGAAGAAGTAATTAGTTTGGATTCGTGAATTAAGTAATTGAAAGCAGATAAAGTGATTTGAGAAGAAAGAGACCTCGTAAGGAAGGAGTTTGCGCAGAATATTATAGTGTGAACTTGAATTGTTCTATAGACTAGAAAATAAAGAAATAATTTCACAGAATGTCGTTTTAACCACTCGAACCGTAGCTCGCATATTACATTGGTGTCAGAAGTGGGATAAAACTTATTCTGTGAATAACTATTTCCCTGGTGTGAAATTTCACAAGAAAAAAAGAAAAAAAAATTAGTTGCGCAAAATGGGTCGCAAATTGGGAAAACTAACTATAATTCAACTAAAAGCAGAACTCAGTAAGCGGAACCTCTACACAACTGGGGGAAAAGATGCCTTACTGATTCGTCTGGAAGAAGCATTAACACAGGAAGGTGAAAATCCGCATGATGTAAAGTTTGAAGTAGAAGAGGAAGGAGCAAGTACAGCAGCCGACCCGGGTATAACAAGTCTGCTCCTGCAACTTAAGTTATTCATGGACGAACAAAAGAAAGCAATAGAAGACCAAAGGAATTCTCTAGAACTGAAGCTGGACGAACAAAAGAAAACAATGGACGAACAAAAGAAAGCAATGGACGAACAAAAAAATTCTCTAGATGCTCTGGAAAGCAAACTTGATGAGCAAAACAAGAACTTGGAATCCAAATTCGAAGCGATCGAAGAGTAAATCGAGAATGTCGAGAAGCAACTCGAAAAAGTCGAAACTAGATTCGATAAAAACTTTGAGAAGCATGAAACTCAGTTCGGGAAGATAGAGACTCAGTTCGAAAAAGTAGAAAAGCAAGTCGAAAATCTTTCTAAGGAACTCAGCAACGTGAAGAGACAGAAAACACGGGAATATTCCACTGACGGTCTGAGAAGAAAGGAGATGCAGCCTCCTATCTTCGATGGTCAAACGTCATGGCCAATTTATAAGAGGCAATTCGAAGCGGCCGCAATGACCAATAGCTGGGACGATGAATCTATTGCACTCACGCTTGCACTGAGGGGTCCAGCTGCGGAGCTCTTGCAGACCATCCCGGAAGATAAACAGCAGAACTACGACTCTCTGGTTCAGGCTATCGAGATGCGGTTTAGGGATGAACACACGCTGCAGGTGTACAGTGTTCAGCTGCGTAGTCGAGTCCAGAAAAGGGGGGAAACGCTCCAACAGTTGCAAGCGGATATAGAGCGACTAGCCCATCTTTCATACCCTAAAGCCGGTGAGGAGCTTATCAACGAAATGGCGGTGGAAGCTTTTATTCAGGCCATAGAGGACAGACAACTGCAAATGGCTGTAAGGATGGCTGAAAAGCGAACACTCCCCGAGGCATTGGCATTCGCTTTGTCAATGAAGGCTGCGGACCAAGCATACCAGGGAATACACCGTGTCGGGGAAATGTCCGTCGTGGAATGCTCACGCCAGAGAACAGCCGTCATGGATGAAGACAAAGCTCGCGGAAGTAAAATCCGTTGCTGGAATTGCAACCAAACCGGACACCTACAACGGCAGTGCAGAAGTGCACCTAGGCGAGGAAATTGTCCACATTGCGGAAGTAGGAGAAGAAGAGAGGAAGCATCTGGCGGTGATAACATCCATCCTGTCAGTCAGACTTCCCAAAACCAGCAGTCGGGAAATGCGTAAGGACCAACTTCGCGAGCAGAAGTTGGTTACTGGAATCGAGGCCCCCAGGACCACCATTCAAGTTTCGCACACCAAACGGGGTAACAAGAGCCCGACAGTGGAGGCACTAATCAACAAGAAGAAGTGCGTAGCCACCATCGACACAGGTGCCACCGCCTCCATTGTAAGAAGAGATATCGTCAGAAGCTCATGGCTGCACAACACCAACAGCTACTGCCTGAAGACTGCAACAGGGGAAATGGCGAAGGTGTTTGGAGAAGTTCGTCTTACGATTACTCTGGCGGGACTGACGTTCTCCCATGCGTTTCTGGTGGCAGATATATGCGACGAGTGCATCATCGGAATAGACTTCATGAAAGCAAATGAAGTAATCTTGGACATCGCGATGCAAGTGCTGAGGTATCGAAATGTGGGGACTCCGATGGTGTACGGAAACGAGAATGCCGTAACTCTCAGGACAGTCATCAGCAAAGACGAAGTTTTGCCGCCGTCTTCAGAGACAATCATTTGGACGAAGCTGGAATAGTAGTACCAGACCCAGAGAAGAATTCTCAAGACTACATCGTGGGAAAGACATTAGTCGAACCAAAGAACACCATGGTTCCAGTGAGACTTTTAAACGCAAGACCATACACTGTCAAACTAAGGCGAGGTGAGGTGACTGGAAAATGCACGCCGATTAGCGAAGTCGCAACAATATCTGAACGTGATGCTCCAAAACCTCTCCCATCACCTTGGACAGCGGAAACGAGAGAGACGATTCTCCAGTCCAGTGAGCTGAATCAGGAGCAGCGAACTATGGCAGAGAATCTTATCAATGAGTACGCTGATGTATTTGCCTCACAGGACGGAGAATACGGCCGAACACACCTGGTACAACATCGAATAGACACTGGTGATACTAGACCAATTCGTCAGCCTGCTAGGCGCCTTCCATTGGCAAAGCAGACAGAAGTTGCAGAGATGGTATCGGCAATGGAGAAAGAAGGTCTGATTGAAAGTTCCAAAAGTCCGTGGGCATCACCGGTTGTACTGGTTAAGAAGAAAGATGGCAGCACGCGGTTCTGCGTGGACTATCGGCAGCTCAATTACGTCACCAAGAAAGACAGCTATCCTCTGCCACGGATTGACGACACGCTAGACACACTATCAGGAGCCCGATGGTTTTCCACTCTCGACTTGAAGAGTGGCTACTGGCAGGTACAGATCCATCCAGAAGACCGGGAGAAAACCGCCTTCACCGCAAGAAATGGGCTATGGCAATTCACGGTAATGCCATTCGGGCTGTGCAATGCTCCGGCGACTTTCGAGCGATTGATGGAATGTGTCCTGCAAAGGTTAACATGGAAAACCTCTTTGGTATACTTGGATGATGTCATCGTCGTAGGAAAAACGTTTGCGCAACACCGAGACAATCTAAGGGATGTGTTTCAAAGGCTTCGAAGTGCCCACCTGAAGCTCAACCCCAAGAAGTGCGCCCTGTTTAGAGCGGAAGTCAAGTACCTGGGGCACATAATTTCAGCGAAAGGAGTGAGAACCGATCCAGAGAAAGTCGAAGCGGTGAAAAACTGGCCAGTCCCCAAAGACAAACACCAACTAAGGAGCTTCCTGGGCCTAGCCACCTACCACAGACGGTTCGTGAAGGATTTTGCCGGGATCGCAAAGAGCCTGCACCAGTTGACGGAAAAGGGGAAACAATTCAAATGGTCAATTGAGTGCGAGAAGAGCTTCAAGGCACTTAAACAACGGCTATGCGATGCCCCGATACTAGCTTACCCCACTCCCGGGGAAACATTCATTGTGGATACAGATGCTAGTAATGTCGTGATAGGAGCCGTACTCTCCCAGGTGCATGAGGGCCAAGAGAAGGTGGTTGCGTACTTCAGCAAGGTGCTCTCTAAGCCAGAAAGGAACTACTGCGTGACAAGGCGGGAACTTCTAGCTTTGATCTTGGCTACAAAGCATTTTCACAAATACCTCTATGGGAGGAAGTTCGTTCTTCGCACAGACCATGCAGCCTTAAAATGGCTATTACAGTTCAAGAATCCTGAGGGTCAGGTGGCAAGATGGATCGAAAGGCTGCAAATCTACGACTATGAAATGCAGCATCGTAAAGGAAAACTCCACTCTAATGCTGATGCCCTGTCCCGGAGACCATGCAGAACGGATTGTAAACATTGTGCTCGTCAGGAAGAACGGCAGCTGGTTTCCACCCAAAGAATAAGAGCCAAACCTATCGCCGGCTGGAGCATAGATGAGATCTGGAACGGTCAGAAGGAAGACCCGGATATCGAGCCGATTCTGGCCTGGAAGGAGAACATGGAGAAACCAGATCATCAGAACATCTCTCACAGAAGCCCGACTTTAAAGGCATACTTTGCGCAGTGGGACTCCCTCCATGTCCAAGAAGGTGTTCTGAGAAGAAAACGGGAATCCTCCGACGGAACGTCGTTTGTAATGCGTCGTAGTAATGGACTACTTCAGTAAGTGGCCGGAAGCGTTTCCGATCCCTAACCAGGAAGCCAGAACCGTGGCGGAGCAAATCGTCTACAATTGGGTGAGCAGATTCGGTGTGCCCTTGGAATTGCATTCTGACCAAGGGCGGAATTTCGAGTCAAGAATCTTCCAAAAGATGTGTCAACTACTCGGAATCAAAAAGACAGGGACAACCCCGCTTCATCCACAGTCGGACGGTATGGTGGAGCGTTTCAATAGGACTTTGGACGAACATCTCTCGAAGGTCGTAAGTGACTACCAACGGGATTGGGACCGGCAGATTCCCTTGTTTTTGATGGCCTATAGAAGTGCCGTGCATAGCACTACTCGACATACGCCGTTCGAAATCTTATTTGGTGGAATAGCTCGTTTACCCAGTGAGGTGAAATTTGGATCTCCTACCAATGAGCCCAGAAATGAAGAAGAGTACGTGGCGAACCTTAGGGAAAGGCTTAGGGACATACACCAAAGGACCAGAAGCCAGATTAAGATAACGAGCGACCGCATGAAGACCAGGTATGATGCCAAGGCAACAACGTCAGGATTCCAGGAAGGAGATCTAGTGTGGCTGTATAATCCCCATCGCCAAAAGGGGAAATCACCTAAGTTGCAGCAGAACTGGGAGGGTCCCTACAGAATAATAACCCGCATCAACGATGTTGTCTACCGTATCCAGCGAGGACCAAGGGCCAAAATGAAAGTGGTTCATGTGGACCGACTGAGTCGATACAATGGCCGAAGTGAGGACGCACTTGTTCGGGACGAACAAGTCTAGGAGGGAGGCAGTGCAACATAATGTAGCATAATGCAACAAATTCCGAAGTGTCTTTTCATTCTGGCATAATTTTGTTCCGGAGTGTCTTTTCATTCGAGGTTCGTGTCTGCAATTAGTCTCCACAGTTCGTGTCCACGATAAGAGACGGATAATATCACGGATAAGAGAGAACAAGAGATTATTGGCTGCAGCTTTCGTCCTCTAATTATTACATCAGAATTTTCTTGTTCCAGTGGTCGAAGAATTTGCTACAAGTTTCTGGCTATCAGAAACTTCTGCTATATAAGGACAGATGGCGATCGAGACCTGGCAGTTGGTTTTGAACCGCACAAGGAGATTGGAAAAGTGATAACAGCCGAAGTTGTAATTTAGTGAAAATTGAAAGTTGAGAGTAAACAAGAAGAAGTAATTAGTTTGGATTTGTGGATTAAGTAACTGAAAGGAGATAAAGTGATTTGAGAAGAAAGAGACCTCGTAAGGAAGGAGTTTGCGAAGAATAGTATAGTGTGAACTTGGATTGTTCTATAGACTAGAAAATAAAAAAAATAATTTCACAGAATATCGTTTTATCTACTCGAGCCGTAGGTCGCATATTACAGTATATAGACTTGTTTAGGCTTCTCTTTTAAATCCAGAGTGAATTCAAGTAGAGAATTAGAATTTGGATATCTAAGAGGCGAGGTAGCCTAGTTCAATTCGCATAGATTCCTTTTTTTTTAATTTAAAAGAAAGTGGAAACAAAATTAAGCCAGCGACGACAGCAGAAATCCAGCAATGAACGACAATGAGCGGTCCGCGGTCCCAATAGCGGGACCTGCTGATTAAATGACTGTATCAGCCGATGATGCAGTAAAGCCAGCCCACCCAGCAACAGTAGCAACAAATGGTACTGGGAAGAGGAGGAGGAAGCTGAAATCGACTCGCAACCCAGTAAAGCACCTCTCCACAACAGCATCAACTGAAAGCAGCCATGAGGAGTGATGAAAGAGGTGCCTGGTACAGCAGTAGCAGCAGAAAAAAATGCTAAAGGTCGTCAGATGACAACGATCGACGGTGGAGAAGACCATTATATGTGGAACACCAACAGTTTCGATTTTCTGGCCGCTTCCGGGTCCAAAGACGAAGACGAGGAACTGGAAAATTGGACAGCAGCAACAGGGGGGGTTAGAGGAGTTGCTGAAGGGGATAGACCCGCCTTCTAATCTGGAGACGATCCTCAAACTGCTTAAGGAGAAGGGTCAAGCCATTTACCACTGCTAGAGCCAAAAGAGAAAAGCGCAAACTACCGTTCTTTCTTGTCCAGCTCTCACCCAAGAGCAAATTGGATGGTCTGAGGAGTATTAAACTGTTAGACTACCAGATTGTAGCGTGGGAAAAATTAAAAAAGGAGCGAAAACATTTTACAATGTGTTCGCTTCCAAAGGTTCGGTCACACCTTGTGTAACTGCGAGATGAAGCCTCGATAAGTTAAGTGTAGAAAGAACAACTAAGAAGAATGCACTATGGGGATGGAGTGGCAGATAAGAGCCAGCTGTCGTGTGATTTATGCAGAAATATGAGACACACCCCAAACTATCGGCGTTGTCCTAAGTTCCAGTATATTAATAAAGCAAATCTGGTTCGTCAGCAGAAAGTCGAAGTGAAACATCCACCTGCTCCCATTCAAATACAATCCGTGACTCCGAAAGTGAGCTACGCCAAATGGCGGCAGGCCGGGGAAGCGCGGAACAGAAACTACCGAAAGTTGCTCCTCAGGCCCCAGTGCCTAGAGCATCAGAGGCTGAAAATCTTGCTCTCTATCCAAGGGCAGTTGGGCCAGCTTCAATGTCAGGTACAGGATCAGGCGAAGCGATTGGACCAGATCTACGCACTTCTGCCGAGCCTAACGCACCTCCAGTCGTAATGCGTACAAACATGGAGGAGCAATCCTTGAAGAACCTTGCTGTGAATGTGAATTCACTGATTAGGATCGACCGAAGAGCCGTATTGTTTAAGTTGCTTGAAGACCAAACCTCCGATGTGCTTATGGTTAGCGAATCAAAGCTCTCCCAGGAGCACAAATTGGGGCATAATAAATACAATATTAATAGAAAAGACCCTTCCTCATGGCCGGAGATCTAAATACCAAATACAGAGATTGGGGAAATACTACTATTCAATTGGTGGGGTCAGGACGCGTTGGACTCGCTTCTTTAGAATTTTGACAAGAGCACTCTCCTCAAATTCGCTCTACAGACCGTCCCATAGGAATCCGTCAAACGAGGAGATTTACTGGTACCTAAAGCAAATGGAAGCGAGCATTAATCGAACTATGCACAGTACGATTCCTCAATGTCAACATACTTACAATGCAGACATATTCCGCAATATAACAATTTACGTACTACACCAACACAAAAATCAATCAAAATGACCTTCAGTGTCTTAAGATCCCCCGAACGACAAACAATTAGTCTTGGGAACTATCGAATAAAAACAATCGACTTATTCGATGGTTACAAAATGTTCATTTATTCGATAGTCGAAAATCGTTCATTACAATTTTTTTATTTTTTTTATAATTTGCGCGCGCCAAAGAAGATATGAATACTCTTATACTATTACAGGACACGGGCGTTGTGAAAAAGAGAGAGAGAGAGAGAGAGAGAGAGAGAAAGATTTAGTGTAGTGATTTGAAACTCAGATACGAGTAGTATTAAGTTTCGAAGGAAAAAAAATCATTCAAATGTTTCACTATCAATAGTCCAATAGTTTACTTCTACTGAATGATTTTTCTGTATGTACACTGGGCCTATTCGGAAACGCAAACTTTGCGCAAATTATGCAAAGTATATCATTCGGATATGCATATACGATAAAGCAAACAATTCTAAAACGCAGTAGCTCAAATATTTTTTGCAAATATATGCACAATTAAGCAAATAACATTGCTGTTGCTTTTTTCATTTGTTGCTTTGCGGACGGTGTTTGATTCGGAGAAAAAAATGTGCAAAGAAGAAGAAAGGTAAAAGTTAGAACAAAAAAAAACTAATTAATTTAATTTCTGTAATTTAAGAAATGCTAGATCTTGGACGAATCAGGAGATAAAACTATTTATTTCAATTCGATTGAAATTTGAAACGGATTTTATCTCAGAAAAAGAAATTTACGCTGTGGGGAAAAGTACGCGAAGAAGCTCTTCAAATCAATCCGAGTTCCGTTATACAAAAGATGGAATTTTTCGTAAATGGAACAATCTGCTATTGACGTACAAGCGAATTAAAGAAAGGAATTCAAAAACGGGACGGGATGCAACAAGGTGGGAGTATTTCGAGCTTTTTCATGGAGCTTACGGGAAAAAACCATACAAGATCCACCTAGAAGTTTATTGATTTCAACTTTGGAAGATAGGTATGAAGATAACCCTGAGACCGAAGATGGTGTGGATTCCAGCCAGCCTCTACATCGCAGCAATTAAGAAATACTAAGCGCTTAAAAAGAACAACGAGGAGCAACGAAATCATGGAATGCCTAAAAAAAGAGGCTGGTGGGGAAAGTAGTCACCATGAAGAGCAGATGGAAATTGAAAGGGAACGAATTAATATACTAAAAGATATTAAAATAACATTAGACCGAATTGTCTGATTTTTTTCCAAATAACGACTAACGGCGCATTATTATGTAACCGAATTTATATGAATTAGAAGTGCATTGTGTTGCATTTATTAGTTATTTTTTTGAATAAATAAACAGAAATAAACAGGAAAAAGGCATTTTTGTCTTTAATTACATATGTATTATCGGGATAATCACTATGCTGAAAGCAATGTCATTATAGCATCTCGTTTTTGCCTCGCTTCAGCGCTGGCTCTTGGAGTTTGAACAGTTACTTCTTCTAGATGTTCAAGTGGAGTACCCATGTGATTGTCGCTATCAATCTCCTGATCATGCACATCAGCAGCATGTTCACAATAAATAATATGATTATGCAGAGCTACGCAGGTTGTAACGAAATACTTGGCCTCTAGTAGTTTTAACACTTGCTAAGATTTCAACTCCCGAAATTTGTTTTTCAGCATTCCAAATGCTTGTTCAATGCATACTCGAGTAGAGCTAAAGCAAACATTAAACTTTGTTTGATGTTCACTTAGGAACGCGTTATCACGAAATGGTACCATTAAGTAAGATGCCAATGGATACGCCGAATCTCCTAAGAGATGTGCTCCCTGGGGTAATTGAATTGTACGATTTTCTAGTACTACTCCTAGTGGGCTATTTCGCCATACAGCAGCATCATGCGTCCTCCCTGGCCAGCCAAAGTATATGTCTGTGACGATAAATTTAGCATCGCACACAGCCTGTAGAAGTAACAGAATATAATTGCACAGCGGGAAAAAATTTTTTTGTACAAATGTACCTGCAATATTACGGAATGCGTTCCATGTCGGTTATAATAGCTGTCACCGTTTCGTGGAAGCTTGGGAATTTGAATGTGCATGCCATCAATACATACAGCAACATATGGGAATGGATAATTTCTAAGAACATGGAATTCGTCTATCTTCTTGTTCAAATCCACTTCAGTTCTCGGCCACTTTGTGAACCTATTTCGATGTCTAGTTATAAGCTTTGTAATTTTGATAACAATAGAATGCGAAGTTCCTTGACCAATATTAAATCGATCCGATAAGTGGCGATATGTGCAACCGTTAGCTATTTTCCATAACGTAATGTAGAGCTCTGAACACAAATTTAGTCCGGGCCTTCCAGCTTGTGTTTTCCAAAAAGGCTCTAAAATAAACTCAAGTTCCCAGAAACAGATTACGGAAAATTTTAAAGGTAAGAAAACCAATGATATACAGTTATCCCTACCTGAAAGGTAGTTCTTTTCATTCTAAAACGGCTATAAAATATGTCATCTGGAAAACTGTTTACAGTCTCAAAAAGGCCAGATTTTTAGGTATACGTCGTTGCGTTCCTTTTTTCCATTTTTTCCCTTTTTTAATATTATTATTGCAACCATCCAATAAAGTGTTAAGAGTTACATTCAAAATGTTCATTGTTATTTTTTAAAGCAAAAAAGAAAATTATTTTAGCGTAAACGCCGAAAGTATGGTTTGCAATCGTTTGATTTTGACGTTTCAACTGCTTTGTTGCTCTTGCTTACTTTCAAAGAGTGCGCACGTGTTTCGGCTTCTGATTTAAAATCGGTGTGATTTCAAGTCCGAAATTAGACAGTGAATATTCAAGTGGCGAGTTAGCCTATAGGTAGTGGTGATGTTCTACCAAACCAGTGACCCTGGTTCAATCCCGGACTGGGGAATATTAAATTCTGGACTTTTTTTTTCATTTATTTAAAATAAGTGAAAACCTAATAAACAAAAAACAAACATCAGGCGATGGAGAGTGAGCGGTCCGCGCTCCTATTAGCGGGACCAGCTGGTAGGGTGACAGCATCAGACGATGCAGTACAGGCAGGCCACCCAGCAACAGTGGCTACCGAAAGTATGGGGAAAAGGAGAAGAAAGCTAAAACCTTCTCCCAGCCTGGTAAAGCGTCCCTCCAAAACAGCTTCACCTGAACAGCTGCCAAGTGGAGCGATGGAAGAGGTGCCGGGTACAGCAACAGCAGCAGCAACAGATAAGAAGCGGCAGAGGTCGGATGACTTTGTTGAAGTAACATATATGTAAGACGGTGGTGAAGACCGCTACGTAGGAGATGAGAATAACAGTTTCGCAGTTCTTGCAGCTTCCGAACAAGCAGCAACAACAACAGCAGCAGAAAACGCTGCAATCAAATGAACAAAAACCCCAGCAGTAGCAGAAAAAGCAGCAACTACAGCAGAAAGAGCAGCAGCAGCAGCAGAAACAACAGCAAAAACAACCACAGCAGAAGCAACAGCAAAAGATGACGATTACAATAACGAGGGTGCCGCCAATTAACACGTATAAAATTGAGCTGAAGGATACCATCAAACTATGTAAGTCGGCCATAGGCAGTAATTTTTCTATTAAAAGATTAAATGAAAATAGACATGCTATCCACTGTAATACAGTGGAAGAATACAAAAAAAATAAAGAATTACTTAGGGACACAACGACGTAGTTCTTTTGCTACATCCAGAAGGGGGAAAAGCGGCAAACAATGCTGCTGAGGGGGACAGACCCATCTACTGATCCGGAGACGCACCTTGCGCTGCTTAAAGACAATGAGTGCAACGAGCTCGAATTCGTCGGGGTCAAGCCATTCAACACAGCTAAGGCAAAAAGGGAGAAGCGGAAAATGTCGTTCTTCCTAGTTCAGCTTTTACCCAATAGCAAACTGGATGGTCTAAGGAATATTAAAGTCCTAGACTACCAGGTTGTCGCCTGGGAAAAATTAAGAAGGAGCGAAAACATTTTACGATGTGTTCGCTGCCAACGGTTCGGGCACGCCGCGTCGAACTGCGAAATGCAGTGCCGATGTGTCGAGTGTGGAAATAATCATAAAGCAGAGGAATGCACTCTGGGTAAGGATGGGGTGGCAGATAAAAGCCAGCTCTCGTGTGCTTTATGCAGGAACTCGGGACACACCGCAAATTATCGGGGTTGTCCTAAGTTCCAGTATATTAAGAAAGTAAATCTGGTTCGTCAGGAGAAGGTAGTAGTGAAACGTCCACCTGCTCCAATTCAAACACAATCCATGACTCCCCAAGTGACCTACGCCAAAATGGCAGCAGGTCGAGGAAACGCGGAACAGAAAAGACTGAAGGTTGCTCTCAGGCCCCAGCGCCTAGAACACCGGGGGCTCAATCTGACCTGCTGGCCATCTTGCGCTCTATCCAAGGGCAGATGGAGCAGCTTCAACGTCAGGTACAGGAGCAGGCGAAGCGGGTGGACCAGATCTACGCACTTCTGCCGGGCCTAACGCACCTCCAGTCGTAATGGGTACGAACATGGAGGAGCAACCCTTGAAGATCGTTGCGGTGAATGTGAATTCACTTATTAGGATCGAGCGAAGAGCAGTATTGTTTAAGTTGCTAGAAGACCAAACCCCTGATGTGCTTATCGTTAGCGAAACAAAGCTATTCCAGGAGCATAAATTGGGGCACAATAAATACAATATTGTCAGAGGAGACCGATCCAACTCAAACAAGGAGGATGTGTTGCGATCTTCATACGCAAACAACTGCAATTTAAAGTTATCTACAGCGGTGAAGTGCGAAGGTTCCAGGTGCTGGAAGCGTGTATCGTGTGCATCCCTCTCCGTAGTGGAAAGAGGATGTACTTGGTCGCACTCTATGCACCTGAAGCTACTCAATCTACTTTATATATTCCAGAGCTAGAGACACTTTTTCGATGCCTAAGGCTGGAGTTGGAGGAGAATTATTTCCTCATGACCGGAGATCTAACGACAAACATAGAGATTGGGGAAATAACACAACTAATCCTAGAGGGAGCCTACTATTCAATCGGTGGGGTCGACACAGTGTCAAGTATAAACTCGATTTGAAAGCTACAGATAGTCCGATAATCCTAGAAGCGGCTCCTATCTGGATCTTATGCTGTTCGACGTACGGTTATAAATTACCGACATTAACCGACAAACTAGAAACTGCCTTCACACATTTGTGTATGACAATGACCATTACGGGCTCAGTGCCGTAATAACGATTCAAAACGAAATTGCGGAGTTGGAGGAGTTTGTCCAAACGTACTCCTACAATTATAGTAGGACGCGTTGGACTCGCTTCACAAGAACTTTTACAAGAGCACTCTCCTCGAATTCGCTCTACCCACCATCCAATATTAATCTGTCAAAGGAGGAGATTGACTGGTACCTAAAACAAATGGAGGAGACAATTAAACGAACTATGGACAATACGATACCTCGCTATCAACATAATGACAACGCAGACATATTCCGTAATGCAACAATTGACGCGCTACACCAACACAAAAGTAGACTGCTATCGAGACTAAAAACCTTGTACAGACATTTTACTGACAGGCAAAACTCGGAGGTTAGGACGCTGAAGTCGTTGATTAAAAACCTCCAGAAATTAATTAGAGAAAATTACAGACTTTCTGTAAATCTGCATTGGAACAACAAAATACGGGCTGTAAAATCCAACAATCCGAGTATGTTTCCGCAGATAAATAAAATATTTCGGAGGAACAATCTAAACGACCTTCCATGTTTTAAGATCCCTCGAACGACGAACAATAGACGAATACTGATAACAGCAGGTATAGCTCCAGATAACGCAGTAGAGGATGATAAATTCTTTGTGATCGAAGGTCCACAGGAGAAGGTAGAGGCTATAGGAACGACTTTCCAGGAAGTGTCCAAGGTAAATGATACCATTTGCCCGAACCACGACCTGGAAAATCGAGTCCTTGTGCACAACTTCTACCTTCAAACTGATATAGAGCACTGGCGATCTGAGAACCGAGTTCAATGACGATAACATGGCAAATTATGTCATAGCCAATGAAAGGGTACATCCCCCGTACATATCGAAGGTGGAGCTCCAAACGATCCTCGACTCATTGAGGAGGAAAAAGTCTGTAGGGATCGACGCAGTGTCGAACATTGTGCTTCAACATCTCCCTCTAGAAACGGTGGACATTTACACTACTCTATACAACCCATCCCCAAAGGGGGTAAGGATGCCTCCAATCCGGCAAACCTCCGGTCGATAAGTCTCCTTCCGAATATCAGCAAGGTATTCGAAAAAGTGATCAAATAGAGCCCTGCTGAAGTGGACTGAGAACAATAATATAATTCCGGATAATCAATTCGGTTTTAAAGTGGAGCATGATATAACAAATGCCGCGTCTAAACTGGTAACGGATATCCAATGGAACAAAAGCAAGAACCAATGCACGGGTGCCTGCCTGATTGACTTGGAGAAGGCCTTCGAAACCGTATGGTTAGATGAACTCTTCTACAAGCTGAACAAACCACTGCTGCACATACTTTATAACATGCTTACCAGTTGACAGTTCATTGTGAAAAATGCTAATGTGACTTCTGTTGGAATATTTCAAATCAAAAACGGTCTGCAACGGTGAGTTCGCCGATCCTTTTCAACATTTACACGAGTGATCTCATAGAATCACTTCACCATGCCATAGGGTGCGCAGACGACTTGATCGCGTACACTTCTCTTGCAACGCGACTTCAGTAAGATTCAGTGATATTGCTATGACTGGAAGTTCAAGATCAACTTCGAGAATTCGGAAATCATTCTTTTTAGGACGCCGTTGTCTGGGACCTTTAGGAATACCAGAAAGAATTGGAGAAAGTTCTCAATCTTGGGACCGCATGGTCAGCAACTTGCGTGTCGAAGCCACTACTGCTACGACCACTACTACTACCACAACTGCCATGCAACATTGGTGTTAGTGATTTCGTTTGGGGGCGTGTGATAGTATTGCTGGTGTTGGGTGGATCGGAAGGGTTGTTTTACGACCACATATAGCGAGGTCTCGTCGCTGCAGCATTACCTAACTGAGTTTTCAGCCTTCAACATACGAATAATCAAACATAAGCTGATTACAGTAATTGATTCGGCTTTATATTTATGACGATCGGTGTAAATTAGTTTAATTATTGTACTAATTTAGAACTCTTTTTCATTCAGAATAATTCTGTCGTAGTTATTTTGCTTTTTTAATATTCTTTTGTCTTCGAAATGACGGGTGAAAGGGTTTGGCGTTTACCTTACCATACAGTGAGATTTCGGGTTCTGTGTAATCTGATATCACTGTGCAGATAAAGAGGGTATACTGTAATATGCCCAATAAGCGAACTCTTTATTTAGCTATCCGGTGTTTGGGGGAACGTTCCATATACTGACAATACAGTTGCTAAGCAAAATTTGGGATTAAACGCGGGAAATGTCACAATGCAGCAATGTCCATGCCCATTTCTAACGTTAGCGAAAACATTATTTGTTTTTATTATCTCAAGAAAGAGTAACCTATAACGCTGGGACAACGCTCCAAAATATCTACACGTAGTAAGTGCCTGCTGGTTCTTCCCTAGAATACTTGGATATTAAAACCTTCTGGAAATATGTCTTCTGGTGGAGGTGAATGTTAACTTTTTAACTCGTCCGGTAGAAGAAAGGATTCATTCTTTTCATAAATATAAATAAAAATGCATTAATTTTTATTTATCACAAATTCATTATAATGTAATATGCGAGATACGGCTCGACTAGATAAAACGATATTCTGTGAAATTTATTTCTTTATTTTCTAGTCTATAGAACAATTCAAGTTCACACTATACTATTCTTCGCAATTCTTTTCTTACAAGGTCTCTTTCCTCTCAAATCACTTTATATCCTTTCAATTACTTAATTCACAAATCCAAACTAATTACTTCTTGTTGTTAACTCTCAACTTTCATTTTATCACAAAATTACAACTTCGCCCATTATCACTTTTCCAATCTCTTCGCCATGGTTCTAAACCAACTGTCCCCTTTCGATCGCCATCTGTCCTTATATAGCAAAAGTTTCTGATAGCCAGAAACTTCTAGCAAATTCTTCCACCACTGGAACAAGAAAAATTTTTATGTAATAATTCCAAGATGCCAATCATTCTTGCAGTTATAATTCTTTCTTATCCGTGATATTATCCGTCTCTTTCGTAGACATGAACTGTGGAGACTTAACCGCAGACACGAACCTCGAATGAAAAGACACTTTGGAATGGGCTGGAGGAGCGTAGTTATTATTCTACATTATTGTAGCAGCCTTTTAGGTGATGTTACAATGCCGCCCTCTTAGACTTGTTCGTCCCGAACAAGTGCGTCCACAGTTCGGCCATTGTATCGATTCAGTCGGTCCACATGAACCACTTTCATTGTGGACCTTGGTCCTCGCTGGATGCGGTAGACAACATCGTTGATGCGGGTTACTATTCTGTAGGGACCCTCCCAGTTTCGCTGCAATTTAGGTGATTTCCCCTTTTGGCGATGGGGATTATACAGCCACACCAGATCTCCTTCCTGGAATCCTGACGTTGTTGCCTTGGCATCATACCTGGTCTTCATGCGGTCGCTCGTTATCTTAATCTGGCTTCTGGTCCTTTGGTGTATGTCCCTAAGCCTTTCCCTAAGGTCCGCCACGTACTCTTCTTCATTTCTGGGCTCATTGGTAGGAGATCCAAATTTCACCTCACTGGGTAAACGAGGTATTCCACCAAATAAGATTTCGAACGGCGTATGTCGAGTAGTGCTATGCACGGCACTTCTATAGGCCATCAAAAACAAGGGAATCTGCCGGTCCCAATCCCGTTGGTAGTCACCGACGACCTTCGAGAGATGTTCGTCCAAAGTCCTATTGAAACGCTCCACCATACCGTCCGACTGTGGATGAAGCGGGGTTGTCCTTGTGTTTTTGATTCCGAGTAGTTGACACATCTCTTGGAAGATTCTTGACTCGAAGTTCCGCCCTTGGTCAGAATGCAATTCCAAGGGCACACCGAATCTGCTAACCCAATTGTAGACGATCTGCTCCGCCACGGTTCTGGCTTACTGGTTAGGGATCGGAAACGCTTCCGGCCACTTACTGAAGTAGTCCATCACTAGGAGTATATACCGATTACCATTGTCGGTTTCCGGAAAGGGCCCTGCGATGTCAATGGCGATTCGTTCGAAACGTGCTCCCACGTTGTATTGGTGCATCTTACCTCGAGTTTTGATTCTCGGACCCTTGCTAGCTGCAAACACGTCGAATTTTCTGCACCAGTCTTCGATATCTTCCTTCGCTTTTAACCAATAAAAACGTTATCGTACCTTTTCTAGCGTCTTATTCACTTTCAAGTGGCCTCCGGACGCCCCGCCATGCATTTCCTATAACACCTCCTTAACCCTCGTCCGCGGTACGACAAGCTGCATTATAAACGACTTTCCATCGGAGGATTCCCATTTTCTTCTCAGAACACCTTCTTAGACATGGAGGGAGTCCCACTGCGCAAAATATGCCTTTAAGGTCGGGCTTCTGTGAGAGATGACCTGATGATCCGGTTTCTCCATGTTCTCCTTCCAGGCCAGAATCGGCTCGATATCCGGGTCTTCCTTCTGGGCGTTCCGGATCTCATCTACGCTCCAGCCGGCGACAGGTTCGGCCCTCATTCTTTGGATGCAAACCAGCTCCCGTTCTTCCTGGCGCGCACAATGTTTACAATCCGTTCTGCATGGTCTCCGGGACAGTGCATCCGCATTAGAGTGGAGTTTTCCTTTACAATGCTGTATTTCGTAGTCGTAGATTTGCAGCCTTTCGATCCATCTTGCGACCTAACCCTCAGGACTCTTAAACTGTAATAGCCATTTTAAGGCTGCATGGTCTGTGCGGAGAACGAACTTCCTCCCATAGAGGTATTTGTGAAAATGATTCGTAGCCAAGATCAAAGCTAGAAGTTCCCGCCTTGTCACGCAGTAGCTCCTTTCTGGCTTAGAGAGCACCTTGCTGAAGTACGCAACCACCTTCTGTTGGCCCTCATGCACCGGGGCATCGCATAGCCGTTGTTTAAGTGCCTTGAAGCTCTTCTCGCACTCAATTGACCATTTGAATTGTTTCCCCTTTTCCGTTCCAGTATATTAAAAAAGTAAATCTGGTTCGTAAGGAGAAGATCGTAGTGAAACGTACACCTGCTAAAATTCAAATACAATCCGCGACTCCCCAAATGGCAGCGAGTCGGGGAAACGCGGAACAGAAGAGATGGTTGCTTCTCAGGGCGAATAGAGCTCCGGTGCCGAAACTGATTTGCTGGCCATCTTACTCTCTATCCAAGAGCAGATGGAGCAGCTTCAGTGTCAGGTACAGGATCTGGCGAAGCGGGTGGACCAGATTTACGCACTTCTGCCGAGCCTAACGCACCTCCAATCGTAATGGGTACAAACATGGAGGAACAATCTTTGAAGATCATTGCGGTAAATGTGAATTCACTGATTAGGATCAACCGAAGAGATGTATTGTTTAAGTTGCTTGAAGACCAAACCCCTGATGTGCTTATGGTTAGCAAAACAAAGCTACCAAAGAGCACAAATTGGGGCACAGTAAATAGAATTTGTAAGAAGAGACCGAACTCCACACAAGGAGGAGGTGTAGCAAGAAGTTCCAGGTGCTGGAAGCGTGTATCGTTGTGCATCCCTCTCCATAGTGGAAAGAAGATGTACATGATATCACTCTATGCCTTTATTTATTTCAGAGCTCTAGACACTTTTCGATTCCTAAGGCTGGAGTCGGACGAGAATTATTTTCTCATGGCCATAAATCTAAACGCCAAACATAAAGATTGGGGAAATAACACACCTAATCCTAGAGGGAACCTACTATTCAATTGGTGGGGTCGGCACAGTGTCGAGTATAAACTCGATTTGAAAGCTACAGATAGTCCGTCGTCTCCTAGAAGCGGCTCCTATCTGGACCTTATGCTGTTCGACGTACGGTTACAACTGAACGACATGGACCGACAAACTTTAAACTGCCTACACACATTTGTGTATGACAGTGACCATTGCGGACTCAGTGCCGCAATAACGATTCCCAACGAAATTGCGGAGTTGGAGGAATTTGTCCAAATGTACACCTATAATCATAGTAGGACGCGTTGGACTCGCTCCTCCAGAGTTTTGACAAGAGCACTCTCCTCAAATTCGCTCTACTCACCGTCCAAAAGATTAAAAAGTACAGACAGTTTACTAACAGACAAAACTCGGACGTTAGGACGCTGAAGTCGTTGATTAAAAACTTCCAGAAATTAATTAGAGAAAACTACAGACTTTCTGTAAATTTGCATTGGAACAACAAAATTCGGGCTGTAAAATCCAACAACCCGAATATGTTTCCGCAAATAAATAAAATATTTCGGAAGAATAATCAAAACGACCTTCTATGTCTCAAGATCCCCCGAACGACGAACAATAGACGAGTACTGATAACAGCAGTTATAGATCCAGATAACGCAGTAGAGGATGACAACTTCTTTGTGATCGAAGATCCACAGGAGAAGGTTGATGCTATAGGAGCGACTTTCCAGGAAATGTACAAGGTGAATGATAACATTTGCCCGAACCACGACCTGGAAAATCGCGTCCTTGTGCACAACTTCTACCTTTGAAATGATATAGAGCAATGGCGATCCGAGAGCATAGGTTTTACCGAGTTCAATGACGATAACATGACAAACAATGTCATCGCCGATGAAAGGGTACATCCCCCGTTCATATCGAAGGTGGGGCTCCAAGCGATCTTCCACTCATTGAGGAAGAAATCTACGGGAATCATTGGAGTATCGAACATTGTGCTTTGACATCTCCCTCTAGAAGCGGTGGACATTTACACCACTCTGTTTAACAATGCACTGAATAATGCGCATTGTCCAGTGCATTGGAAAACAGCAGTGATACAACCCATCCCCAAAAGGGGTTAGGACACCTCCAATCCGGCAAATCTCCGGTCGATAAGTCTACTTCCAAACATCAGCACGGTATTCGAAAAAGTGATCAATAGAGCCCTGCTTAAGTGGACTGAGAACAGTGATATAATTCCGGATAACCAATTCGGTTTTAAGGCGGGCATGATACAATTCATGCCGCGTCTAAACTGGTATCGGATATCGAATGGAACAAAAGCAAGAAATAGTGCACGGGTGCCTGCCTGATTGAATTGGAGAAGGCCTTCGACACCGTATGGCTAGAATGACTCTTCTACAAGCTGAGCAGGCTGGGCATAAGCAAACCACTGCTGTACATACTTCATCGAGGTCATTGCAATTTTCTCACAACGTGACTTCGATAAAGACTGCAAGTTGAGGAACAACTTCCAGAAATCGGAAACCATTCTTTTTAGGACGCCGTTGTCTGTTGCCTCTAGGGATACCAGAAAGAATTGGCAAAAGTTCTCAATAGTTGGCCCGCACGGACAGTCACTTGCGGGTCGAAGTGTAGTGAGATACCCGGGGCTTTGGTTAGACCAATATATATATTTTAACAAACATATAGATGCTGCTCTGACCAGAGCCAAATTGCTTTTGCCTTCCCTTTTTTTATAGCAAGCAACTCGATGCCAAGGGTAAAGGTAATCTGCTACATGGCCCTCATCCGGCCCATGCTCGTATATGGATGCCCCGTGTGGTTCAACGTGGGAACAAGCTTGTTGAAAAAGATTCGGGTGTTTGAAAGGGCTTGCCTTCATTTATACAGAATACCGGAGTCCCAGTACATAAAATTCTATCCCAATGAGGTCCTATACAACAGGGCTAGTCTAATAAGAGTGGATAATTTCGTTATCAAGCTGATTCGAAGGCATGAGCTCGACGAACAACCTGATCTATGGGGTTTATTACCCCAATTATAAGTATCACGAGAGAGTGCGCCTTAACGGCTTTGTTCGCCCAGATGCGTTCCTCTATTTTGATGAGAAAGGTCTGATCCAGGACAGATTGGCAGTGCCGCTAATCTTCCACGTTGCTCGGACAGCTGTGGATATTCGACTCAAATACGACAGAGACGTTGCACACGGCAGTGTGAAGCGACTCCGGTTTAGTAGGGCGGAATCGGGTCGTGATATTGAGGACATACAACGTCAGTACGGTCATTTCTGGTGGCTAGCCGAAAGAGAGGAAACTCCTTCGTCGTTTCCCCCTAATCCAGGGTAGCCTGTTTGAGGTTTAAAGTTGGCTGTTCTTGCCTATGGCCGACTTACATAGTTTAGGTTTAGGTATTTAGATATATTAAAAAAAAAAAAAAAAAAAAATTAAAAAAAAAAATTAATAAAATAAAAAAAAAATAAAAATTTATCACAGCACTTGGATAAAATAAAAAAATAAAAATTAAAAAAAATTAAAAAAAAAACAAAAAAAACAGCACTTGATGAAAACAAAAAAAGTACGATATAATTACGTAAGGTAGAGTAAGATAGATTAAGGTAGAATAAGATATTTTAAGATTTATTTTAAGGTAGTTTATAAGTTTTATACATAAGAACATTAAAAAAAAAAGTTCATGTACTAAGTTTTTTCCATTGATTCGACATTTTTCTTAGTTGTAATAATTAATAGAATAATAAAATAAATAAATAAAGAATCTTAAGTTAGTTACGTCGAAAGACATAGTTTTAAGTATTAGGTTCAACTTAGAGCGCCCGCATACGGCCAGTAAGTTAGAATAAGAATAGTTAAGTTAGTTAAGCTAGTTTTAAGCGTTTTTTTGTGTAGCTCAGAATCCGAGGATGAAGAAGAAGAGTTGGAACAGCTAAACAGCAGCATTAAACAGCTGCAGCAAAAGGTGCTCCTCTTCAAAGCCAAGCAAATGGCACGAAGGGAGAAGGAACGCTAAATAGAGGTGCAACTCTCACAGCAAGTGCAACAACAACAACCACAAACCCAACCACAACCTCAACCACAACAACAACCACACGAATAACAACAACAACAAAAGCAGCCAAAACAGGGACCGCAAAAGAAGTTGCAACAATAGCTGAAGAAGAAGCTGAATCAAAATCAGCTAGTAAACAAGAGCAGTCGAAGATACAGAAGGCAACGAAGACAAAGGTGCCTCCTATAACTACGTACAAAACGGAACGGACAAAACTCGGACGTTAGGACGCTGAAGTCGTTGATTAAAAACTTCCAGAAATTAATTAGAGAAAACTACAGACTTTCTGTAAATTTGCATTGGAACAACAAAATTCGGGCTGTAAAATCCAACAACCCGAATATGTTTCCGCAAATAAATAAAATATTTCGGAAGAATAATCAAAACGACCTTCTATGTCTCAAGATCCCCCGAACGACGAACAATAGACGAGTACTGATAACAGCAGTTATAGATCCAGATAACGCAGTAGAGGATGGCAATTTCTTTGTGATCGAAGATCCGCAGGAGAAAGTACAGGCTATAGGAGTGACTTTCCAGGAAGTGCACAAAGTTAATGATACCATTTGCCCAAACCACGACCTGGAAAATCGAGTCCTTGTGCACAGCTTCTAAATTCGAAATGATATAGAGCAATGGCGATCCGAGAGCATAGGTTTTACCGAGTTCAATGACGATAACATGGCAAATAATGTCATCGCCGATTAAAGGGTACTTCCTCCGTACATATCGAAGGTAGAGTTCCAAGCGATTTTCGACTCATTGAGGAGGAAGAAATCTGTAGGAATCGACGGAGTATCGAATATTGTGCTTTGACATCTCCCTCTAGAAGCGGTGGACATTTACACCACTCTGTTTAACAATGCGCTGGATAATGCACATTATCCGGCGCATTGGCAAACAGCAGTGATACAACCCATCCCCAAAAGGGGTAAGGATACCTCCAATCCGGCAAACCTCCGGTCGATAAGTCTCCTTCCGAATATCAGCAAGGTATTCGAAAAAGTGATCAATAGAGCCCTGCTCCGGATAATCAATTCGGTTTTAAGGTGGGCATGATATAACAAATGCCGCGTCTAAACTGGTAACGGATATCCAATGGAACAAAAGCAATTACCAATGCACGGGTGCCTGCCTGATTGACTTGGAGAAGGCCTTCGACACCGTATGGTTAGAGGCACTCTTCTACAAGCAAAGCAGTCTGGGCATAAGCAAACCACTGCTATACATACTTTATAACATGCTCACCAGTAGACACTTCATTGTCAAAAATGGCAATGTGACTTCTGTTGGAACAATTCTAATTAAAAATATCCTGCAAGAAGGTGCGGTTAATTCATCGATCCTTTTCAAAATTTACACAAGCGATTTCATAGCATCACTTCACCATTCTGCAGCGTACGCAGACGACTTGATTGCGTACAGATCAAGACCAAAAATCGAGGTCATTGCACCTATCTTGCAACGTGAATTCGATAAGATCTAGCTATATTGCGACGACTGGAAGTTGAAAGTCAACTTCGAGAAATCGGAAACCATTCTTCTACTCTGCTACATGGCCCTCATTCGGCCCATGCTCGTATTTAGATGCCCCGTGTGGTTCAACGTTGGTAAAGATTGGTGTGTTTGAGAGGGCTTGCCTTCGGGCCTGCCTTCATTTGTACAGAACACCAGAGTCCCAGTACACAAAATTCTATTCCAATGAGGTCCTACACAACAGGGCTAACCTAATAAGAGTGGATAATTTCGTTATCAAGCTGATTCGAAGGCACATTGCAAGAGTAATGAGCTCGACGAGTATCACGAGAGAGGCGTTCCTCTATTTTGATGAGAAAAGTCTGATCTGCTCGGAAAGTTGCGGGTAGGCGACACAACTACAACAGAGACGTTGCACACAGTAGTGTCGAGCGTCTCCGGTTTAGTAGGGCGGTATCGGGTCGTGATATTGATGACGTACAACGTTAGTACGGACATTTCTGGTGGCTAGCCGAAAAAGGGGAAACTTCTCCGACGTTTACCCATAATCCAGGGTGGCCTGTTTTATGTTCAAGGTTGGCTGTACATTGTCCATGGCGGACTTACATAGTTTAGGTTTGGGTAGATTGTAGATAATAATAAAAAGAAAAAAAAAATCTGCTGCACTTGGATGAAAAAAAAAAAACAGTACGTAGAGAATTACGTAAGGTAGAATAAAATAGGTTAAGGTAGCTTAGGATTTATTTTAAGGTAGCTTTGTAAGTTTTATATATAAGAACAATCAAAACAAGTTCGTTTACTAACTTTAAAAATTAAATTTTTTTCTTAGTAATAAACAATTAAAAAAATAATAAAATAAATAAATACCTAAAGTAAGTTACGTCGAAAGACATAGTTTTAAGTATTAGGTTTAGCTTAGAGTGCCCGCATAGGGCCATAACATAGTTAGGATAGTTAAGCTAGTTTTAAGCGTTTTTTGTCTGGCACATAAGGTATAATGAATTGAGAAATAAAAATGCATGAAAAATTAAAAAAAAGTGAATGGAACGGTTTGGTAGGCCAGAGCAGTTGGTGAAAAGCCAGATCGAGAACGTTCAAAATGTGGCTTGTATTCCTGTAAACCGAATCGACTTGTTGATGTCATTCGCAACGAAAGTACACAATCTGGCATCATTCTTGGAAGCAGCGAAGTGCGAGCACCACTTGAGTAATCCCACACTCATGGATGATGTACTACAAAAGCTGCCAGTACAAAGAAGACTTGATTGGGCTTAGTATGCCTACAAGATCCAACCAAGGGCAACAGTGCGACATCTCAGCAACTCGCTGCAAAAGCTAGCAAGCATGGTGAATCTGACATGCGTTAATGCTAATGAGCAACCATTCCAGCGAAATCTAAGAGGAGTTGGAGGAGGTGGTGGACGAGAACGATTTTTCCATGTCAATGAAGCAACGGACGGGTCACGCATTGGGATATCTTTTACAATTTGGACTGGGCAGCATAAAGTAGTGAGGTGTAGGCGATTCTTAGATATGAACGGGGCTCAGCAATGGCGAGAAGTTTGTCAAAAGCGGTTGTGCTTCAATTGGCTGGAAGAGGGACAAAGAAACCGCAGCTGTACGCTACAACACCACTGCGATATAAGGGGATGTTCGAGGAAGATCCACAAGCTTTTACATGTCCAAAGTAATACCTCCGAGCCAGAAGGCAGCATATCACACAACGCTCCAGAGCAGCGGAGCAGCGCACGATAGAGCAACATAGAGCGTGCTGTGCTCATGCATACATCCACGGTAGCGACGAAACTCTTGTTCAAAATTCTACCGGTAAGGTTATCCGTTTATCATTGATGAATGAAAGTCTGATGCATCTTATACCTGTCCCACTTTGGAGTGAATAACCCAAATGAGCCTGGGAAGATACGGCTAGTTTTTGACGCCACCCCAGAGGTTAATAGAACCTCGCTGAACTCCGCCTTGCTCCGTGGACCTGATCAGTGTCAAGATCTGCTAGCTGTGTTGAAGAAGTTTAGAGAAAGGCCAGTCGGCGTGTGCGCAGATATAGTGGAGATGTTCCACCAAGTGAAAATACGTGAAGAGGACCAAGATGCTCAGCGATTTTTATGTAGAGCCAAACCGAGCGACATGGTGAGCGAATACGTAATGACCGTGATGACGTTTGGAGCTGCATGTTCACCCAGCTCGGCCCAGTTCGTGAAGAATCGGAATGCTTATGAGTTTAAAGAGCAATTTCCTGTCACAGTAGACGCCATTGTCAAAGACCGCTATATCGACGACCTTGTCCATTGTTTTGCAGATGAAAGGGAAGCTATAAGGGTCTCAAGGGAGATAGTATGGATACATAAGCAAGGTGGATTTGAGCTCAAGAGATTCAATTCAAATTCAGCTCTGTTAAATCAAAAATTAAACGAAGATCACCAAAATATGTCGACTTTTAACTCAGACAAGAGCGACGCAGCACATTATCAGAAGGTGCTGAGCATGCACTGGGATACGAAGCGAGACATCCTTCGATTCATGTTGGCCTTTGGGAAGGTTGGTCCTGGGTTATTGGAAAGGAGCAGGTGACCAACTAAGCGTGAGGCGCTAAGCGTGAGGTGCTCAGAATAACTATGTCATTAACATGCGTTAATAGCAAAGGTGATGTTGCAGACGATTTCGGTGGAGTGGGACGAGTTCATCCCAGATGAAGCTTATGAACTATGGATGAAATGGCTGATGCAGATTAAGCACGTGGGGACAATATGTGTACCTGGGTGCTATGGTGCTGCGTTTGCAAGTACCCAGATAGAGCTCCATATATTTGCCGACGCAAGCGAGAGTGCTTACGCCGCTGTAGGTTATTGGAGAATCCCTGAGCAGGGAAGCGGATCACGGAGATGGCTTCAATCCAGCGGACCTCGGCACTCGCCTCAAGTACCAGAAGAGGAAGTCGTTTTGGGTAAGCGGCCCAAGGTTCCTAATGGAAACCGAAACCACGTGGCCAGTCAGTCAGTCTTGTACTGCCACCGATGAAGAACTCCGCACCAAGTTCCTAGTCCTGATCACTAACGAAGAAAAGGGGAATTTTGAAAGATTCTCGAGTTTTACTAGATTAAAGAAATTGGTAGGATGGATCCTACGATTTAGAAACAATTGCCTACGAGCTCTTTATGATAAAGAATTTGGAGGGTTGATGGTGGCCGAGTTAGAGAAGACAGAATTAGCCATGTCGTAGCGTTCAAATGGATGCCTTTCCCGAAGATTATCACACACTGTCGTCAAGTGGTCAAGTTGAAAGGAACAGCAAACTGTTGAAGCTTATGCCCCGTCTGAACGATGATGAAGTGATATGTATAAATGGGCGAATTAATAATGCCGTAGTGGTTCCCCCTCATACATCATAGCCGAATTACGTCATAGATATTGGATTCCTCACATCCGAGTCATCGTGCTTCACGCTTCAAGCATGTGTCGAAAATGCAAGATAAACAGGGTCAAGCCAACTACTCCACTAATGGGTCAATTACCCGAGGACAGGTTAACATCTTTCGTAAGACCTTTCACCTACGTGGGCTTAGACTACATGGGCCCATTCTTAGTAGTGAATGGCCGGCGCAATGGAAAGCGGTGGTTTGTGCTCTTCACTTGCCTCACTACGCGCGCGGTACATTTAGAGATCGCAAGAAATCTCTCTACTGACACATATCTCGGTACGCATTCGCTCGGATAATTCCACCAACTTTATTGGAGCCGACAGAGAGCTGCAAAGACAAACAAGGGAATTACACAATGTGAAAACAGTCGACGTCCTCGCGAACAGCCGAATAGAGTGGCTATTCAATTGTCTTTTAAACCCCCATGCATGGGGATGTTGGGCGCGACTGGTAAGAAGTGTAAAAAGAGCAATGGGGCATGCGTTATCTAACGAGAACCTACAAGAGCATAGTTTGTTTAGTCTCATATGTGAAGCTGAGAATGTCATTAACTTGCGACCGCTTACTAATATACCCTTAGACACCCCCACTGATGAACCCTTAACCCCTAATCGCTTTCTTACAGGTACTAGTAAGTCCGAACAAACCCCGCAACCGCACGAAGAAAAGTTGTTCGTGACACGAAAGCAGTGGCGAAAGGTTCTGGAAGAAATGGGTAGCCGAATATCTTCCAGATCTATGTCGACGGACGGAATGGATCCGGCCGGTAAGATCCCTGTCGATGAGAGACCTGGTGCACGTGTGCGACAACAGCATTCATCGCTCGAGATGGCCCATAGAAAGAGTGATAAGAGTATTCCCCAGGAAGTATTCCCAAGTCAGAAGTGCGGAAGTTCGAACCAGATCCGGTGTTTTGAAGCGGCCCTCCTTCATGTTGGCCAGACTAGATGTTGGTGAATCTAAGTTGGTCTAGATCCACGGAGGGGGGATGTGTTTTTATCTGACACTCCCGCCTAGGAGAACAATTCAACAAACCTTTTTGGGATGGGTTGTATCAATAGAGTTTTCCAATGCGCTGGCTTATGTGCATTATTGAATGCATTGTTAAAGAGAGTGGTGTAAATATCCACCGCTTCTAGCGGGAGATCTCAAGGCACATTGTTCGATACTCCATCGATTCCAACAGATTTCTTCCTCCCCAATGAGTCGAAGATCGCTTGGAGCTCCACCTTCGGTATATACGGGGGATGTACCCTTTCATCGGCGATGATATTATTTGCCTTGATATCTTCATTGAACTTGGTAAAAATCTACGTTCTCGGATCGCTAGTGCTCTATATCATTTCATATTAAAGTTGTGCACAAGGACTCAATTTTCCAGGTCCTGGTTCGGGCAAATTGTATCATTCACCGTGTCGCTACTGAAAAGTGAATGAAAAGTCGCTACTATAGCTTCTACATTCTCCTGCGGATCTTCGATCACAAAGAAGTTGTTATCCTCTACTGCGTTATCTCCATCAATTCTTGCCGTTATCACTATCCGTCCATTGTTCGTCGTTCGGCGGATCTTAAGACACGGAATGGAGTTTTGAGTTTTTTGTTCTTCCAAAATATTTTTTTTTATTGCGGGAACATACTCGGGTTGTTGGCTTTTACAGCCCGACGGCGGATCTTAAAACACGGAATGGAGTTTTGAGTTTTTTGTTCTTCCAAAATATTTTTTTTTTTTTGCGGGAACATACTCGGGTTGTTTGGGTTTTTTACTGCCCGAATTACGATATTCTGTTGTTTTCCCTGATTATTTTCTGTATATTTTTAATCAACGACTTCAGCGTCCGAAACTCGGAGTTTTGCTTGTCAGTAAACTGCCTCTACAAGGTTTTTAGTCTCCACAGCAGTCTACTTTTGTGTCGGTGTAGTGAGCAATTGTTGCACTATGGTATATATCTGCGTTGTCAGTATGATGATACCGAGGTGTCGTACTGTCCATGGTTCATTTAATTGTCTCGTCCATTTGTTTTAGGTACAAGTCAATCTCCTAGGATTCCTATTCGAAGGTGGGTAGAGCGCGTTCGAGAAAAGTGCGCTTGTCAAAGTTGTGGACAAGCGAGTCCAACGCGTACTTCTATTATATAATTATAGGAGTATATTTGGACTAACTTCTCCAGCTCGGCAATTTCGTTTTGAATCGTTATTACGTCACTGTCATGTACAAATGTATGCAGGCAGTTTAAAGTTTGTCGGTTCGTGTCTGTTAATTGTAACCGTACGTCGAACAGCATAAGATCCAGATAGGAGCTGCATTTAGGAAACGACGGACTATCTGTAGGTTTCAAATCGAGTCTATAGTCAATCCTACTAATCCTCGGAACACTTTTCTCCCCTCCTCAACTTTTCCCAGGCCCACAACTTTTCAACGTAACCGCGTCTCATTTAATCTGACGGCCGTCTCTGCTCCTTCTACATCCAAAACCCCACCTTCCATTAGACCAGTCTCTGCTAATTACCCGAATTTCATTCATTCCCACACTCTCAATCCTCCCCCATCCTATTCCACCCTCAGTAGATCCGCAAACTCTTCTCTTTAAGCCTATCCTAGCACTTGTGCCCCTTCTTCGTCCACGGCCTCTCCTAACAATTCTATCACCTTCTCTACACCCCCTTCCGTCGACTCGCCACCTACCGCAGCACCCCCTATTTTTGATCCACTGTTTCCTTCCCACGTCAACGATTAATGACCTCGATGGCCGCTATATTATGTCAAGATTACGCGATCACCGGCTTTTTGAAAATGTTCGCCTTTGCCTTGCATATTTATATGACAAGCCCGACTCCGTGTGCATCGACGGCAAAACAAAGACGTATGTCATGGTTTCGATTCAAAAAGAGGGCCTCCCAATCGATCCTTTGGCCCTGAGAAAAATCTACACCCGTTTTCATGAGAGTCTTAATATTTCCTCTTCCACTGTTGATAAAGACCTTTCGACCTTTGCTTCTCATATTGGCTCCAAACGTCTCTCGTATCTCAATAAGACTCGCAGCAACTTTAATAATTATTTTCGTCCCTAACTCCCATCCAGTCGTTCCATCTAATTCAGGCGGAATTGCTCCGCAGTTCCTTTCCCTTTACTACCAGAGTGTTAAAGGACTTCGCACCAAATCCTCGATGGTGCATCTTAGCTCACAAACACTTCCTTACGACATTTTTGCCCTAACAGAAACCAACCTTTCTCCCAATTTTCTGAACTGTGAATTATTCACTTCCGATTTCGAAGTCTTTCGCGCTGATGGCCAGATTAATGACGACCTCGCCTTCGGCCGTGGTGCTCTACTAGCCATTCATAATCGTCTTGATGCAACCCTCGTTAAAATCTCGAACGCTACTTCATTCGAATTCGTATGTGTTAAAATAACTGTATTCAAACGAAGCGTATACATTATCTGCTGTTACATTCGCCCTTCTCAACCCACCCAAGCATACCAGCTGGCTGTTGATGCAGTTGACTCTCTGTTTGATGCCGCAGATCCCGACGACAATTTTATAATTGTTGGCGACTTTAACCTTCCTTTTTGCAATGGGCTCCTTCGGAGGACGAATCATCCTTCGTACCAACTAATTCCTCTTCAGAAAAGGAAACCCTCCTTACTGATCGTCTTTTCGACTCTGGCCTTTTTCAGATTAGTGGTATCACCAACAACCTCGGTAGGCAGCTTGATCTCATTTTCTCATCCGATGCCTATAATTCGCTGGTTACCGCGAGTAACCATCTTCTCCCTACCCTAGACAATTATCACCCCCCTCTCGCTCTTACCTTTTCATATGAACATGCCAACATTAGCGTTGATTTAGAAAACTCTCTTTCTTTTAACTTCCGTAAAGCTGACTTTGCTAAACTTAATAACCTAGTCAATAACTTAAACTTTGATATCGCTCTCGAATTCTTTTACACAGCAATCTTTGACTGCCTTCTCCAATCTGTGCCATATTTGCCGCGAAAAAACTGCTCGTCATCTCCTCCTTGGTATAATAATGAATTACGTACTCTTCGCAATATCAGAAACAAATTATGGAAAACTTACCTGAGATCCAGATCGGCCTCAGATTTTTCATTCTACCAGCAAGCTTATTCCCGCTTTTCCATCCTCTGCGAACCCCTCTATCTCGAATACCTCGACAGAATGCAATTAAGCCTAATCACAGATCCTAGGCGTTTTTACCAATTTATAAACGTTAAAAAAAGGTCCGATGACTTCCCATCCACTCTAAAATTATTCAATACATCATCTGCTGACCCTAAAGCAATCGCCAACCTCTTTGCGACCTTCTTCAGTCAATCGTATTCTGACCACGTTTACGAACCGGATCTTGACTATTTCAGCTACCTGAACAACTGCCCACAAACCTCCCTTGTCTCAGTTGACATAAGGACTGAAATGGTACGTGAAAAGATCAATCAACTTAAGGATGATTTTTCCCCAGGCCCTGATGGTCTGCCCGCCATTTTTCTAAAAAAATGTGTAAATGTTTTATGTCAGCCCCTTACAACTCTCTTTCGACTCTCACTCTCTCAAGCTGTTTTCCCTAAATTATGGAAGGACTCCTTTATTTTCCCCATCCATAAAAAAGGCAGTAAAAATGACATATCAAACTACCGACCCATAGCCAAACTCTCTTCTATACCTAAGCTTTTTGAAAGCATTGTCTATGACTCACTTTATTTTCACTGCAAATCCATCTTTTCTCCACAACAGCACGGTTTCTTAAAGGGTAGGTCCACAACGACTAACCTAACCGAATTCGTTTCTAAAACACTGCAAGCATTAGAGAAAGGTAAGGAAGTGGATGTCATTACGACCGACTACAGCAAGGCGTTTGATAAAATATGTCACCAAACTATTTACCTTAAACTTAAAGCCTTCGGTTTCCCCCCCTTTTTCATCTCATTGTTAAGATCGTACCTAGTGCAACGCCAGTACAGGGTTCTCTTTAGATTTTCAGTCTCTGATCCCATTAACGCCACTTTGGGTGTTCCTCAAGGCAGTCACCTTGGTCCACTGATTTTTGTCTTAACAATAAACGATGTTGATCACATCATAAAAGACTCAGATCTGTCTATTTACGCGGATGACATGAAAATCATTAAGACAGTATCTACCCCCACTGATTCTCTCTTACTTCAAAATGACCTTAATTCATTCTACACATGCTGCGACAAAAACTACTTAGAACTTAACGTCGGCAAATGTCAGTCCATAACGTTCTCTCGTAAGCGTCTTCCCCCACCCCTCAGAACCTATTACTTTCGCAACGAGCCTGTTCCCGCAGTCTCCTCTATACGCGATCTGGGTATTATTTGTGACAGGGAGCTAAACTTCCGTTCCCACATTGATCAAATTATTCACAAGGCCAATTCTTCTCTCGGTTTCATAAAACGCTGGTCTAAAGAATTCTCGAACTCTTACGTTACAAAGTCTCTTTACATCACCTTTGTTAGACCCCTCCTTGAATATGTCAGCCAAGTTTGGTCTCCATTTTACGACACCCACTCTCTTAGAATCGAAGCCGTGCAGCGAAGGTTTATCCGTTTTGCCTTACGTGGTCTCCCATGGGACGACAACTATATCTTACCCCCCTACGAAAATCTGCTAAAATTAATTAACTTGCATACCCTTATAAAACGTCGCGAGGTAGCTGACATACTCTTCGTACACCAATTATTAACTGGCACGATCGATTCTCCCGCACTACTGGAAATGATTTCACTTCAGACTAACCCACGCAACCCTAGATCTGTACCGCTCTTTCGTCTCCCTCTCCACCACACCAACTACGGTCATTTCCAACCTATCTCCAGAATGTTGCGTCTGGCCAACAATGCACAGAACACACTTGACTTTCATTCCAGTATATCTTCTATTAGAAATTCTCTCTATACCTCCTCTTAACAACTCCCCATTCTTCCCTTCCCTTAAATGTTAGTTTTAAGTTTTAGTTTAAGATAATTGTGTGGGCTCTAGGGCCCGGTCAATAAGCATAAAAATAAAAAAAATAAAAAAAAATAGTTTAAGGTAAATTTAGATTAAGTTATTTTCTAAGTTAAGGCTTGTACTAAGCTTCAATAAATAAACACTGTGCCGACACCACCAATTGAGTAGTAGGTTCCCTCTAGGATTAGGTGTATTATTTCCCCCAATCTCTATGTTTGGCGTTTAGATCTCCAGTCATGAGCAAATAATTCTCCTCCGACTCCAGCCTTATTCATCGAAAATATGTCTCGAGCTTTGGAATAAACAATGTAGATTAAGTAGCTTCAGTTGCATAGAGTGCGATCATGTACATCCTCTTTCCACTATGGGGGATGCACACGATACATGCTTCCAGCACCTGGAACCTTCGCATTTCACCCCTGTACACTACCTTAAATTGCAATTGTTTGCGTATGAAAATCGCAACACCTTCTCCTTGTGTGGAGTTTTGTCAGTCTCTTCTGACAATACTGTAATTATTGTGCCCCAATTTGTACGTCTCCTGTACTTGACACTGCAGCTGATCCATCTGCCTTGGATAGAGAGCAACATGGCCAGCAAATCAGTTTCGGCACCGGAGCCTTAGGCGCTGGGGCCGGAGAAGCAACCTTAGGTATTTTCTGCTCCGCGGTTCCCCGGCCTGTCGCCATTTGCGCTTTGTGATAGATTGTGTTTGAATGGTAGCAGGTGGACGTTTCACTTAGACCTAGTGCTGGCGAACCAGATTTAAATTCTTGATATATATATTTCAACTTATTACAACCCCGAGAGCTAGCGGTGTATCCCGAATTCCCGCATAAAGCACGCGGAAGCTGGCTTTTATCTGGCACTCCATTCTTACCCAGAGTCCATTCTTCTACTTTGTGGTTCTTTTCACACTTAACGCATCGAGGCTACATCTCGCAATTCGACGCGGCGCGCCCGAACCTTTGGCAGTGAACACATTGTAAAGAGTGTCCAGATAGCAATGATAGTTTCTACAATTGTTGTTTTAGCAGCTGTCAAAGGCACCTATGATACCAAGCCGTCAGAATATTCAGAAACGTTTGCCATTTCACCGCGGATTGCTCGACGCTTCCTGAACGTGTGAAAATTGTTAAAAAGTATTATCGAGTTTCCGGCTCAGTTGTAAATACGCAACGTGAATTTCGTCGTGATTTCGGTCGTCATCATGGCTTCAGTGCGCAGGCAGTTCGTCACACCGTGGAAAAGTTTCAGCATAAGTACACTATTTTGCACCTTAAGCCACCAACCATATAGAGATCGGTGTGAAGTGAAGAAATCATAGCAGCCGTAGCGGCCAGTATAGGAGAAGACCTAGAAATGTCGATTCGGCGTCGATCAGCTGAATTGGGCATCGCCAGAGAGTCAACCAGGCTTATTTTGCGGTTGGATTTGGGCCTGCATATATATTTTTGTGCTCATGTAAGAATTGGCGATAATAGACAATGCCGTGAGTTCGCTACTTGGGCAATGGAAATGTTGGCCGGAGATCCGGATTTTGGCCAGAAAATCATCTTCTCGGATGAAGCCAATTTTTGGCTCAAAGGCTATGTTATCAAGCAAAATTGCCATTATTGTAGCAACTACAATCCACAAGTGTTCGATCAAGCATCAATGCATCCACAAAGATTGACTGTTTGATGCGGTTTAGGATACGGTGGCATCATCGGACCTTATGTCTTTCGAAATAAGGAAGGAGACACCGTTACCGTCAATTATCCTCGGTATAGAGCGATGATAACTGATTTTCTGTGGCCAGAGCTCGACAACATCGATATATCCGAGCTGTGATTCCAACAAGACGGCGCTACATGCCATAAAAGCGACGCAACGCTTGAAGTGGTGAAGGAGAAATTTGGCGACTGGGTCATCTCACAGCGAGCGTCCATCAATTGGCCGCCGCGATCATGCGACTTAACACCCCTCGATTGTTTTATCTGGGGCTACGTCAAGTCCTTAGTCTACGCTAACAAACCAACCGCTTAGGATGAGCTCAAGGCCAACATTCGAGACGCTATTGCCGGAATAACGTAGCAGATATTGGACCGAGTCGTCAAAAATTGGACCGACCGCCTGAAGCACTGCCAGCGAAGCCGAGGCGGTCATTTAAATTATGTACAATTCTATATGAATGTAACTTCAAAATAAAGCTAGAATCAATTTGACATCTCACACCCTTGTTGTTTTATTTAAATTTCTTTTCCCATCGCTCTTATCTGCTCACCCTATATATCGATTTTAGGACCCGAAGCACTACACGCGTAAACAATTTTAAAATCCACCCACAGACACGTCCATTTTTGAAAAGAAAAATTGCCTTTTATAATATATATTTTTTTACTAGAACTGAATATATGTATAGACGTTAACGTTTTCTACAATTCGGCCATGCATTATACAATATAATATCACGACGACTTTTGGGGGGCGTTTTCGTGAAAAATATAAAATACTTTCTCAAAGCTACTTACGATGGTGATTAAGTTTTCTTGTGAATATGTCACCCGAATCCTTGACCTTCGGCAACTTTTTTCTAGGAAGGAATTTGTTACTTAGCCTCAAATTATGTGGTAAAATCTTTTAAACATCGAGAAAATATCCTCTAAGTAGAAACATTCCACTTTATAAGGGATTTTAACTTTCCTGAGTGTTTTCTTTTTTATTAATTTTTATATAGACTACCAAGTGGCAATAGCGAACGGATGAAGCAGTTTTTCTAGGGAGTGCGAAGTATGTGCCAAGTAGCTATTATTTAAATAACATACCGCAATACAACAATTTTCAGATTGGGAATACTTTTGCACAAACATTGTTTAGTTTATTTGTAGAAAAGGTAAAGAATAATAGCTTTGATAATCTTGAGGTACATTTTTCAACAAGATTTCATTTGCATTCACTCGAATTGCATTTTTTTTTTTGATTTCAGCAAATAAAATGCCTGCATTTGAATGAAATAATATTTCTTTGAAATTTATTATTTGACAGTAAAACTTAAAGAAATATAATATTGGCTTGATCGTAGCAGCAACCTAAAAGTCCCTGGCAAATCCTAATGAAAAAACTGCGCAAAATTTGTTTGTCCACTGAAAGTTAATTATGGTTTAACTAACACGATATTATACCTAAACATGATCTCCATCAATAATTTAAATGTATTACAAATATAATAACTAATTTAAAAGCAAAATACCCATCCAGAAAACATTTTCATAAAAGACCACAAAACACTCCATAACGGCTGAACACAACGGCATATATACATAATACAACAAAGCCGCCAAAGTTTCTGTAGATTATAAGCACAAAAGTGGGTATTTAAAAAAAGTTTTTTGTAATTTTGTCGTTTGTTAGTTTAAGAAATAAAGGGTGGCAAATCTTTTTATATAGCAAATACTCCCCCTTCTACTTTGTCTGATTCATATATATTCAGTAAGGTTTGCCAGTTCATCATACATCGTTTGACGCTTCCCGAAAGTGTGGAAATTATTAAAAGGTATTATCGAAATTCCGGCTCAGTTGTAAATACGCAACGTGAATTTCGTCGTGAGGTCGGTCCTCATCATGGCAATTACAATCTATGAATGAAGAAAAGTACTCAAAATTTGTAATTTGTTTTAATTTTAATCATTTGAAAACAGCTTATAATATCCTCAAAAGTGCACCAATTACGTAGAGCTCTCTTACCGCAATAATCAATCAGTTACGTACTTGAAAATTAATGTAGTTTTTGTTAATCGCCATTTTGGATCGCTTTACTGTACTGGGATGACAGGTCATTCGTTAGCAGATATTTGCGAAAAAAAAGTCTGTTAGAGGCGGAAGTTTAGCAGAGTTTAGCTGAAAATTGTTTACTAAATAAAATAAATAAATCAATTAAAATGTGTGTTAAAATTAACTTTTCATTTAGCTGCTTTGGCGAACTTTCCAGACTCTAACTCAATAGCTGTCTATGAACGCGCTTATTGCACAGACTAAAGCGATCCATACACGGTCAAGGGATTGACATCAATCACTTAAATGTGTTTGTGAAAATGTATCTAGATGCGTCACACACATTATTTGAAGTGTGATTGACGAAAATCAAAACATTTTTTTTTTGCTTAACCGGAGTCATGTTGATTGATGTATGTAAGAGTTGGATTGACATAATTACTTCAATATGTGTTGTGTCGCGGAAGAGAAGACATGTCTGTCGCTAGCGGAAAATTGAGGGACGTTGAAGACCGAGCATTTGTATCAGAATTAATTGGAACTTATCAGTCATTTCCGAGTTTATGGGATGTGAAAAGGAAAGTTTACAGCGACCAAAACAAATAATTGCAACGATATGAAGTTTTACTACAAAAATATAAAGAAAAGTAGCCTGATGCACAAAAAGCGGATGTCACTTAATAAAAAGTGCAAGAGCAATATATGCAATACAATCGTCCATTTCACTCACCCTAGATCCGTACACCACGGAAACTCACAAAAACTAAAAATTTGACGTTAATCTATCGAAATGGGTAAGGAGTAGCGTCAATCCATACATCCATTTTTGATGTCAATCGAATGATCGTGTAAAGGCCGCTTAATTGACTCTTGGTTTATAGCCATTTGATTAAAGGTGCACGTTCAGCATTCTAGATAATGAATTAATTTTATTTTAAAAATCCATGAACTTCATAAAAAGTTACATGCGGGTCGATTTTGCCCATCAAGTCCATAGAGATCTTCCCGAATTATCATTCATACATTCACTACCAACTCGAATTTGGAACATTCGTTCTCATCAAGTCCGACAGGACATATTAAATCCAGTCTCCAGTTTTGTAGTCGAAACGATGACTCTCCACCAATCAGATCCTGCTGACTATTAAATTGAATACTGAACGTGCCCAGGAACTGAGGTTGTAATGGCAGATTATTTAATTCGAGGGGTTTGCAAATGAATTTTGTACCTGAATATTTTCTACTTTTATTTGCATTGTGGTGTAACGTTAATGAAAATTCGAATTCGTTGATTATCATTTTATCAGAGGATTAACATATTTCCCAAAGTTATTGTCGATCAACATGATTGAAATCAACAAAACTACGATTGGGATTGCTGCTGGTGTTGCTGGGACTTTATTTCTTGGGTATTGCATATATTTCGACAAAAAACGTCGTAGCGATCCTGAATACAAAAAGAAAGTTCGGGAAAGTATGGTACCATGAATTGGAATTATACATTTTCAAAAATAATTTTTTAGGGAGACGTCGCCAGCGTAAAAACGGCAATGTGTCGAAGAGTGGAATGCCCAACTTGAACGACCACGAGGCCATTGAAAGGTATTTTAAGTTTATGGTGACTATTATTTAACATTAAAAATTAAGTAACAATCGGGAACAAAGCAGTTAATGCAAGTTTGCATATTATACGGGGATTACTGGAATCGTTTTAGTATTATGTAATGTCAGCATGACTTTCATGCGAACACTTACAATATTTGTATGAGGAAAAATTTACAGTTTCAAAATTCTACTTCCCATAAAGTCAGTCTTCTTATATTAATTCTTTTAGAATACCTTAAAATATGCTCAAAAGTGCACAAATTATTTGGCGTTCCTTACCGTAATAATAGACATCTAAAAAAATAGTTTTTAGTAGGTTGTACACCTGGAATTTAGTATATTTTTTTTTTCGACGTCATGGTAGGAGTACGTCCATTTTGGATTGCTTCGCTCTCGACAGGTTTTAGGGAGCTGCATTCATTCTGTAAAAGTAGACCATGTTAGAGTGAGTTAGAGAAAATTATTTCAATTGTAAATAAAAACTGAACGGTTGGGGGAAATTGAGCAATAAAAAACAAATTTTTAGTTTGCAGAAGTATAACCGCATTCAATTTTTTTTTATTTGTTTTAACTTGGCTAATTGCACAAATTCTGTTCGGCATACTATCAACTAATTTCTTTAATATTTAAGGAGTTCCATGAATCAATTATCACTTCTCGGAGCTCGGTAATATTCGTGAATTGGCAATTATTGGCATAAACTGCGAGTAAGGATTCCCCAAAGTTTTTCGATTGTTAATTGCGAGAACATGCCGACCACTCGATCAATCTGATGTTTTGGGTCTGAAACCATTCCATACTTTGAGAACTGTCATGAATTGCATTATCTTGCTGAGAGACGTGCGGATATCTTGGATATCGTCTTAAATACGGTATCAAGTTCTTTTGGAGCAAATGCAGCACTACCCATTTTCGTAGAGGTAAAAGCAAGTAAAACTTTGCCGTGAGCAAAAAAGCCCGCACACCGTACAACTTCCGCCGCCGAAGCTCCTCTTCGAGGGAAACCTCGGGTCCTTCCACAAGTCGTGCCAGTAGTCATTAAAGCCGTCTGGTCCATCAAGGTTAAACTGCTTTTCGTCGCTAAAGATAATCTGAAATAAAAATATTTTATTAAATTAAGACAGTTCAAATTGGAAAAAAAAAAAAAAAAACAATGTTACTTACGGTTTTCCAATCACGATCCATATAGTATTATTACGTGCGAATTCCACTCTTTTTCTTATCGGCTGCTGTTAAGCATGGAGCAGGCACAACTTTGTTTCGGACGATTATTTCGCTGTGTTTTGTTGTACGCGAAACCGTCGAAATCGAAACATCTAACACTAATCGAATTGGACAAATCGTTTATAATTGAGATCTGCAGGAAAAATTTTGGCTTTCCGTGAGGCTGGTCTGGGTTTTAGAGCAATCGTGAAGAAATTATCAAGATTTGACCGTGTCATTAAAATTTTTTTTTACAAAATGTAGACTATTTTGGCAAAACAATCTAAGTTTATGCGGAAGTCCCGGTTGGATTGTTTTGCCAAGAGAAGTTGACAGTTGCGCCAACGCATAGCATTGGGGAAGTATTCTTCGAACTTTAGATTATGCCAACCAACTTTAACCGTATTTTGGGGTACAACGATAAAAGTTGATCATGGCTAAAAAAACGTTTTAGATCCTTTGTCAATTCAGGTTTGTTTCTTGAACTTGCATATACACTCTACCTTTTCAGGCAAAGGCCGAGTTCCATTCTTGTCTACGAGGTGCCCTAGAAACTTAATGCTCTCCTTTCCCAACTCGCATGTGGATACATTGATGCTTAAATTGTTTTCACACAGCCTTTCGAAAATGCTCCTCATTCCCAGGCTCAATCTGATCAGCAAAACATATGTTGTTGTTGTACGCAAAGGGGAAGTGATGGGAACCATTGAGTACCTTGTCCATATAGCGCTAAAATACAGCGCCCCATTGCTAAAACCGAATGTCATGGACATAAACTCACAAAGGCCGAAAGGTGTAATAATTGCGGTCTTCGCAATGTCAGGTTCGTCGATGTGAATTTGATTGTACGCTTTCTGCAGGTCGGTCGTTGAGAATACGGTTTTCTCGTCCAACATATGTGTGTAGTCCTGAATGAATGGTATTAGGTACCGATCGGGAACGGTAATCGCGTTCAGGCCCCGGTAGTCCCCACACGGACTCTATTCACCATTTGCATTTTTCACGAGTTGTATCGGGCTTGTCCAGTCGCTCTTCGATCGTCTGCAGGTCCCATTTTTCCATTACATACTGAAGTTCTGCACGCGCTGCCTCCAATTAGTCCGGTGGTAATCAGCGAGGACGGTAAAAGACTGGCTGTGCTTTGGTCAGAATTTGGTGAGTGGTCGTGGCCTGGATGGGAATTGTTCGTTTCGTAAGCGTTGTTAAATCCTTAAACTCTAAAAACAATGCCGGTCGTATGAGTTGAATGTACATAGTTCCGTCGTAGTTCTTCGCCATCGCATTAGTGCTGGAAGATGTTTTGTTGTCTATTAATTTGACCCGTTTTTTCTGAGGTTGATTCGGAATTCACACGGCGGCCTACACTTTACGGCCTAAACTTTACGGCCTACCTCCCAAACTTTTCGTGAAACCAACAAAACTTTAAGTTATGCCTAGCCATCAGCCTACGGGGTGACTTAGGAACGGGCGTTCCATCAAACTTGCGTGCAAGCGAGTCGATTTTCTGCTCCAACACATGTATCATATATAACTAAGCAGTGCACTCGTTGTAGCAATTGTGGAATAATTACTCACTTACATGATTTTGTTGGCTAGTAGCGCAACTAGAACTTCACTACTGGCTTTGTAAAATTGCCTCCACTTGTAATGGCAATCGCTGCATCCACAAGGACTTCAGAAATACCTCGTCATTAATTTTATTTCCTGCTAATCTTTTCCATTCGATGTATGTATAACTGCGAAGGTTTTTTCGCGGCCAAATTTCCCTCGCAAAAAAACTTTAATTTTTGCATGATCTGACTCGAAAGATCTTTTTTTATTAAATTTGAATGTACTAAATTATGTTGGAAGACAAAATTAACAAAGTGTGAATGGGCTGAAGGTCAGAAGAAAAAACGGAAGCACATTTTCGCAGAAGGCCAAAATAATTTCGTCAAACAATGATGGTTGTCAAAAAGCTGTCATCGAACTGTGGTATATTCTGTGCTAAATGTCTTGAGTTTGTGACGTCACCTCAAGTATACTCGTATACAGAGCTGTAAAATTCCAAGCACAAGTACCAGTACCGGGACTTGTACTTGTACTTCAGTACTCGGATACTGGTACTTGAAAAACCCAAGTACCAGTATTTTTCAAGTACTTCGTCGCAAGTACCAAATATTATTGGGTACTTAAGTACCAAAGTACTTGACCAGTACTTTCAAGTAATTGATCAGTTCCTCGATTCAAAGTACTTACTTAATTTTAGTCTTTTGCACAATTTTTATAGATAGAGATGTTAACATTTTTAGAAGAATTCAGGAAAAAACATTGTGTCATACTGTTTAAAAATTTGTTTATTAATTATTTTGGATTAATACTTTTTAAGAAAGTCGAGTTAGCTTTTAACAAAACTAATTTTCAAAATGTTGGTCAGTAAGGGCATGACGTCTTGGAGAATTAACAAGACCAGCGAATGAGAAAAGTCTTTCTACAGGCGCTAAAGAAGTCAGCGGCGTATTCAACTTCAAAGACAATTTTTTCAGAACGGAATATTTGTCCAGCATAGTCATTCCATTTCCAACGCTCGGATCATTTATATAGGTCGAATATTCATACTCAATTTTTCTGGACAATGACAATTTACTACTTAATGTGGCAGTTGGCAATGAAGTAGAATCTGAAAAAAAAAAAATGCATAGAGTTTATACATAAATGCAGGGTGATTCCATTTCGGTTGACCAAATTTTGAAATTGTGTTTTTTTTTTGTAATTTGCGCGCGTTCAAAGAGTCAAGGATACTCTTAAAGTGTTTTAACAAATCTTAATGGAATCTACTTCTATTTTGTGTTTTGTGTCTTATATGACCTACCACACTCCGAAGTTTGATCATCTGACAAGGATTGACCTCAATACTATTCTAATTCACATAAACACTAACCGTCATCAAAATCATAAAAATCGTCTTTTTCGCGGGAAACACCACCTACCGTACTTTCAGTATAAATCCCCTCATCGCCTTCTAAAGTTCCAGTTACCTCGGCCTCTTGCTCAGCTTTACTCCGTACTAATGCATGAATGTCATCGATGGTACGATGATGATTAATTTAATCTTTTTTTTGCAAAATACTGTACATACCAGCTTCACTTCACTATAAAAAGTGCCATTAAATAGAAACTTTTTTTCTCGTAATTCATCAAACTTCATTCGTTTTGTGCTTCCATTTGAAGTACTTTGGGAAAGTGATCTCTTTCTTGATTTCACATTAAATTTTGAAGGTGAAAAGGAAGGATCAGTAATGAAATCATTGGATGAAAAGTGCACATATATAGAATCTTCCTTTCGATTGCTGAGATAGCGGTTTTCTTCCATATCCATGTCCTATCCTAATAAGCCTTCCTAAGAAGCAATGCAAATTATACTTGTTTTTTTTTTCAGATTTTAAATTCGAATATAACCCCACTTACCAAGTTGTCGAAACAGGCCGTAATAACTTACACGTTTTAAACAAAGTACTCTTATCTAGGAGAAAACCGAACAAGATCAAGAACTAATCTGTTATACTTGTGACCTGTTACGCATAAGTTTTCATTCAATTCAAATCATACATATGTATATATTTAAGTGGAGACGAATACATATTATCATTATGTAATTGAGAAGAAACGTGATGGCAAATGTGAATTCCCATTTTCTGCATACAGATACTTACGTTTACGTATTACGTTTACGTATTACGTTTACATATGACATGGCTAAAGAGAGTACAGGCGCGTTGAAAACATTCATTATTAATTGCCCGAAATAAATGTTTAGGTTTTTAATTGCATACGGTCTAGTAATTGTATAGAGATTTCTATAAGAGACTAAGTGATTAATGAATTACCGGAATTTGTACCTTTCTTGTAGTATACATTGTAAACAGTTTTAAAGTTTTTACTTCGATCGCTGGCTCAAGGGTTTTAAAATTTCGAATAGATTATTTTCCGGCAAATCGCTCGCTTATGATTGCTATAACAACAACTGGACTTACAGTTTCTGGTCTGCTGATCAAAGAAACACTTTCTTCTGATGAAATACATAATAATTTTCCTTTATAAATTGACGTTGAAGCAAACATTACTCAATATCCTAGAAAGTACTTGAAAGTACTGGTCAAGTACTTGGAAGTACTGCTCAAGTACTTGGAAGTTCTGCTCAAGTACTTGGAAGTACTGCGCAAGTACTTTGGTACTTAAGTACGTGACACTTGGTACTTGTTCCCAAATACTTGATAAATATTGGTACTTGCCTTTTTTCAAGTACCAGTACCAGGGTACTGAAGTAAAAGTACCAGTATCTAGTACTTGTACTTAAGAGTACTAAAGTCCTGAAATACTTAAGTACTTTACAGGTCTGCTCGTATATACATATGTAGATACACTTAGTCGAGAGGCCATCAAAGCTATCTTATCCACAGTGATAATTTTAAAATTAATAAAGAGCTGTTGCAATGCGATAAAGCTTTTCAGCTCACAACAAGAACCTAACACTCAATAATCCGTCGCGCGAGGTTGAGGTGTATCCCACAAGTGGATGACAAGAGAATTTTAATGGTAATGGGAGACCAACATAATGTCCATGTTATGGTTTTCAGTTAATTATAGTTTTCAGTTGACTGCAGAACCTATAAGTATCGGTAAAAAGTATCGATGCCAAAAGTACTTGGTATCGAATCAAAAGTATCTATACTTCTATCGTTACAGCTAATATTTATCAACAAAGTAAACTTTTAATGTAATTTCTGTGCAAAATGTGTGACGTACAACAGCATCCATCCGATTATGAAACTTTATTATTATTTTTTGTCCTTTCACGCGTAAGCGACACCCAGGAGCTATTGCAATGATATTACTTTTATTAACTTACTAGCTGACCCGGCGAACTTCGTTCCGCCTAAAATTGATTAAATTATAAATGTCCTTTTCGAAAGTCGAGCCTCTCTATTGAAAGAATGAAACTCTTTTGAAATTAAATTTAATTCAATGCATTTTATTTACACGGAAAATGGATTTCACACATTTCAGTTCACTGCAATGTTTTGTCATAAGCAACGTTGTTTGTTTTGTTGTCCGGTGCGTAAACAAAGAATGCAGACGGCTTTCCGACACGCGAACACGCCACGTACAATTGTCTGTGCGAAAAGCATGGAAATTCGAGATTAAGGACACGCACTTGCAACGATTGGCCTTGTGATTTGTTGATTGTCATGACGAATGCGAGTCGACCCAGAAACTGAATGCTCTTAAACTCGAACGCAAGACGGTCGGTATCATCGGAATTCTTGGAATGAGAACTTCCTCGCCTTCGAACTTGCCTTTGTTTATGGTGGCTTGGTTGACGTTGTTCATGAGTTTCTTCACCGTCAACCTAATTCCATTGCACAGTTTCGGTTTGGTTCAGATTGCGCAGCATTATAATGACAGAGCCGACTTTGAGTTGCAATTTTTTTTTTTTTGCCGAGAGGGTGAAAATCTTCTAGACACCATAAGGCCCGACCGCGCGTGTTTATGGTCTCGCTTACGAGACTCGTGATTTTTGATAAAAAGATGTTCGTATGTAATTTAAAAGGAATGTTACACTTTAGGCAGGTTAAATTCCAATGAAAGTTCCTGCGGTTTTCACGACCGGCATATACTACTCGTATGACACGAGGTCAAGTTTTGTTCTTTACAGACGACGAATTGAATTGTTCGCGTCAAGTAGTTGAATGACGGTACGGTTACGATGGCCTTGAACACGATCTTTGTGTTTGAGCAAATTTTATTATCTCTTCGACGAAGCTGGGAATTCCCGCTAACAATCGTTCTAAGAACTTTATATTTCTATTGCTTTTCCTGGTACAACACCATTGTTGTAGACCATGCGTCCACACTGGCATCAGCACTTGCTTATAGATAAGCAGTTTGTTATGTAGGGTCAACTTCGAATATTTTCCGATTAGCCAATACATTTGTCGGTATTTGTTTTCGAGCTCGTCGCATTTCTTTCTTTCGTGCGATTTCCATTTAAGCTTAACATATAGAGTCAATCCTAGATATTTTGCTTCGTTAACTAACGGTACTTGAGCCCAATTTAAATATACGGGTAATCTGTCCACTTTTTTGTAGGTAAGTAAAGTAGATTTCCTTTCGTTCAGCACAATACGCCAAGAATTCGTCCAAGCGTGGACTTTATTAATAGCATGTTGCAGCTTTTCAGTTGCTGCTTCAATTGTATCGCTCGTTGTCAATATAGCCGTATCGTCCGCAAACGTGGCGACGACACAGTTTCTTTCCTGCGGGATATCACTCGTGTAGAGTACATGTAGAAGCGGGCCAAGGACACTTCCTTGTGGGATTCTGACCGCAATCTCCTTGGAATCAGAGTAATCATTTCCGTGCTTAACACGGAAAAGTCTTTCGGTGAGGTACGATCGTAAGATTAGAAAGAGTTGCCGTGGCAGTAGTCGTTGCAATTTATACTCCAAGCCTTCGTGTCAAACCTTATCGAAAGCTTGTGAGACGTCAAGAAATACACCACAACAAATCTTTTTTTCTTCGAGAGTTTTCTCAATCACGTCAGTTATAATCATTTCCCTCAGTTCAATCATGCAACTTTTTTTTACTTTAAAGTTGTCAGATGTCGTGACTGGGGAGTCGGGCGTTATCAAAGGGCCGTCGAATGGCTTAAACGTTTCTTCTAAGTACAAAGCAAAAAGTTCTGCCTTTTCTTTGTCGCTCTTGGCCCAAGTTTTATCATTTTTCCGAATTGGTAACGCTTGCATTTGAGGTTTCCGGATGCCTTTTAGAGCTTTCCAAAGTGAATAATTTGATTCTCTTCCAGTGGAGAGATTTTCAAGGTAGGTCGCTATCTTATTGCTTTCTTATGCTGCTTATTGCTATCTTATTGCTTTTAAGTCGATTGCATAGTCGGTTGAGGACCTTTTTATGCTGCTGTGTGCGAGTGATTTGCCATTTCTTTCGTGCTTTTCTTTTCTCCCTCACCAGTTCAATGATTTCGTTGTGGTTAATCTTATAGCTTCTAGAAGGAGTGTTTCTCCATGCCGCTCTTTGAATTGCTTCTACGAATCGATCAACGTCGTCCTCCAGTTCACAAGGTGTTTTAAGTGATACCTTTAGGGCGATATTTGTTTCGCAATCATTTCTAAAGCCCTCCCAGTTTGTTCTATTGCTAGTAAGCCTTGGATGTCCTTCTTTCTTGATCAACGCTTCACCAAGTAATGAAATTACCGGAGGGTGGTCAGAAGAGAGATCAAAACTTTCTTCGACTGTAATAAACTTCTCGTAAATGCCTTTTGAAACGAAAAAATCGATCAGATCGGGAATTTTTTCCGACTCAGTTGCCCAATAGGTAGGTTTTCCTGTTGAATAAAAACAACCGAATTCATTTGCCACTTCGTAGAGAATGATGTACATCTTGAACTCCAGAAGGTGTGCTTCGCGTTGAAATCTCCACCAATAAAAAAATTTGAACCAAGGGCATTGAAGACACGAAAGTAGTCGTCTTTTTCGAGAGAGCATCGCGGCGGACAATAAACAGACGCTATATTGTAGCTCAAGTGTTTATTTTTGACCCTTACCGCGCACAACTGAAGTTTTTCGAGCTCTATGTTATTATCGACTGAGTGTTTGATGTTAGTTTTAATGAATAAGGACGAACAGCCCCGCGCTCTATTAGAAGGATGATAGGCGTGATACCCAGCGTAGCCTCGTATCTTTATTTGCGATTCCCTTGTCAGATGTGTTTCGGAGATCAACCATATGTCGATATTTTCTCCCATTAGAAAAATTTCCATGTTATAATTTTAAGCAATGAGTCCATATCTACTTAGATTCTAGATATAAGGTTAGCCCTAGCTTTTGACGTTATTGAGTCGTTCAAAAATTCGTTTGTTCATTTCACATTGTTCTTCGAACTTAGCGTAAATGCAGTTCAGAATTTCTTTCAACGGATCAGAGGGTGATCCGTCGTTTCGTTTGGTTGCTTTGACTGCAGCCTGAGAATACGTCAGGAAACTGGAATTCGTTGGCTTTTCCGAGGTTAATTTTCGTTCAGTCTTTTTAGTGGACGGCTTCGACGTACGTTTAATCGGCTTAGAAGGCTGATTGACTGGTTCAAGAGTATGCACTGCTGATTCGAGCGTCCTTTCAGTCGGCTCAGGAGTCTGTACAATTGACTTACGAGCCCGCTCAGTCTGCTTAGCAACACGCTCTACTGACTTAGGAGCCCGATCGACTGATTTCGTTCCCCGCACAGTCGGCGTTGTAGATTTTCTCCGTCGCATCTGCAATTCCTTTGCGACCTCGCAAACGGGCTAATTGCCTTCCTGGGTGTCTTCCTTTGCAGTTAACGCAAGTTGCTTTTTCATTTTTACTTTTATAATTTGCACGTGTTAAAGGGGATATGAATACCCTTATACTAATTTTTAGGACACGGGCGTTTTTTGTGGAAAGGGGAAGACAAGAGAGAAAGACAGATTGGTGTAGATTGGTTTGAAACTCCGGTGGTAGTTAAGTTTCAGCATTGTATATGAAATTTATAGCACAGATTATAAACTACCCAGATGTCGCACGCCCATATAAAAAATGAAGCATATTTTTGTCCTGGCAGACAGAGAGCTTTCAGAATAAGTACCACAAATAAAGCTTTTTCTTTTTCCTCACTCCATTTGCTCGTGTGGGAAAAGTTATTTTTCTTATCGTGTGTTGCGACATGGAAACGAACGAGGTGATGAAGTGTAAGGGGTATGCGGGAAGGGGCATGAAGATGCATGACGGTGTGATTTCCATACCACCGCAGCAAAAGAATAAATTTTCATGAATGGAAGTTTTGTAAACGCGTATGCGTTGTATATGAAGAGAAGGTTTGAGAGATTTTTCTCAAATATCAATCATTTAGATTTCCAGGTTAATTACTAACATACATATGTTTTACATACATACAGTGGGGAGCACAAATGAGTACATGTTTGTACTTCGTTCAAACAAAATAACAAAGCTAATTAGAGAAAATTTTGATACCTTTACTTCATGTTTAATTCTTAAAAAAACAGTTTATAAATCAAAACGGAAACAACTTCAATATACTCAATTTTGCACCTTTCAGTAACTTAAGGGCTAGAGCTTATTTTTAGTATTTCGTCCATAGCCGTTTATTACGTAAAACATTTTCTACACGTTTTGGCATACTTTCCACCAATTTCTCTATAATTTCATTTGGAATATTCTGCCATTCCCGCTGTACTCGCTGCCAAAGCTCGTTCAGGTTCATTGGGGTTGATTGGTATTGTCCCAACCGCCTTTTCACGATTGACCACAAATTCTCAATCGGATTGAGGTCGGGACTTTGTGCTGGCCACTGCATCAATTGGAAATTTTGATCGGTAAACCATTCCTTCACGATCTTGGCCGTGTGCTTTGGGTCGCCATCGTGTTGAAATATGACTTTCTCCTCAGGATATGCGCTCCTATCTACAAAATCGGATAGATAAGTATGCAAAATGTTCAAATAATCTTCTTTCTTCATTATTCCATCGATTTTGTGCAGTGGTCCAACGTGCCACCATGTGAAGCAACCCCATACCATGACACTCCCTCCACCATGCTTCACAGTTTCTTTGTCATGGTGCCTTTGAATGGTCTCCTCAGGGCGGCGCCAGCAGTATTGTTTTCCGTCGGACTGAAAGCGATTAAATTTTGATTCGTCTGACCACACTACACGTTTCCAGTCATCTGCTGTCCAATTTCTGTGATCTCTGGCGAACTTCAACCGTGCCTTAACATTTTTTACCGACAATGCAGGTTTTTGTTTTTTTACCGCTGAGATGTACGACATTGGAGGGCTCTTCTTGCAGTCCATAGACTAACGGGCTTATTTATTGCTATAGAAGCATCTTTTGGTGTTAAACACTTGTTTCTTTTCATTTGTGTTATCATAAGACGTGCGTCCGCTTCCGTTAACATTTTTTTACGGCCTCTGACTTGCGGTTTAGGTATCGTTCCTCGCCTTTTCTGGACTCTTATGACCACTGATTGGCTTATTTTAAGCTGCCTAGCTATCAATCGCGTCGAGGAGCCACTCGTTGTCATGGTTACAATACTATTTTCAATATCTCGTGATAGTTTCTTCATTATTTTAAATATTATATTTATTTATTTTATTAATTAAAATGTTTTGGAAAAATTTCTTACCACACGCAATAAAACACATCTCAAACTAAAATATTTAAAGCAAGTCATAAACAAACCAAAAAAATGCAGTTCTAACGGTAAATTTTGATATTTTTGCTAAAAACATATCGAACAACGCACGGGTGCAAAATTGAGTACATTCAAGTTGTATTGGTTTTATTTGTTTTTTTCTTAGAATTGTTTGTTTTCTGTTTTGTATTACAAAATTAAATATTATATTTATTTATTTTATTAATTAAAATGTTTTGGGAAAATTTCTTACCACACGCAATAAAACACATCTCAAACTAAAATATTTAAAGCAAGTCATAAACAAACCAAAAAAATGCAGTTCTAACGGTAAATTTTGATATTTTTCCTAAAAACATATCGAACAACGCACGGGTGCAAAATTGAGTACATTCAAGTTGTATTGGTTTTATTTGTTTTTTTCTTAGAATTGTTTGTTTTCTGTTTTGTATTACAAAACATTTATTTATATTAAAAGAATTGAGAGGCTTAAGAAATTGAACAATAGCTTAAGGATAACAGTAAAAGGAAATCGCAAATCGAAAATAAATTTGCTGCAGAGAATTCATCGTTTAAAAGAAAAAAAGGCTGCAAGTGCGTGAAAAGCAGGGTATCCAAGAGAAAATTGTTTTATTGCTTGGTATTGATCAAAATACTAAGACATTTTCGAAGCTCATTCTATCTGAGAGTACAAAAAAATACACCGAAGAGGAGAAGTGGATTTCGCAGTGCATTTTTTTCCGTTCGTCTTCCGGATACAAATTTGTACGGGATCAGCTTGGAATACACTTGCCGCACCAAAAAAAAAGTCAAAAGTCTTTCACCTGGAATAAATAGAAATGTTCTAGAGGAAATAAAGAAAATAACTTCGACATTATCACCAAAAGAAAAAGAAGTCGTGATCAAAGATCTAATATATGTGCTAAGTCTGTGTGTGTTTTTATGATTCGGAAATTTTAACAAGTTTTATATCATGTTTGTCCAAGCAATATACCTATGAAACAACTTGAGATTGAGGTATATAATTGTCTTGATATATGCGCGGAGCTGAAACTAACCGTTAGAGCAATTTGCTGTGATCAAGGACCCACAAATCGTAGTGTATATAGTAAACTTAATCTAAATGAATAAAACTTTAACTATAAGAAATGAAATATTATATATTGTAGCATAATAATAACTACGCCCCCTAAAAATATGACGCAACAAATTCCGAAGTGACTTCATTCTGGCAGAATTTTGGTTCGTACTGTCCTTTCATTCGAGGTTCGTGTCTGGGACGAAGTCTCCACAGCTCATGTCAACGAAAGAGACGAATAATATCAGGGATAAAAGGGAATTATAACTGCAAGAATTATTTCTCTTATTCCAGTGGTCGAAGAATTTGCTAGAAGTTTCTGGCTATCAGAAACTTCTGCTATATAAGGACAGATGGCGGTCAAAAAAAAAACACAGTTGGTTTAGAACCGTGGCGAAGAGATTAGAAAAGTGATAATGGGCGAAGTTGTAATTTGGTGATAAATTGAAAGTTGAGAGTGAACAAGAAAAAGTAATTAGTTTGGATTTGTGAATTAAGAAATTGAAAGGAGATAAAGTGATTTGAGAGGAAAGAGACCTTGTAAGAAAAGAATAAGGCGAAGAATAGTATAGTGTGAACTTGAATTGTTCTATAGAGTAGAAAATAAAGAAATAATTTCTCAGAATAATTGTTTTATCTACTCGAGCCGTAGCCCGCATACTACATTGGTGTCAGAAGCGGGATAAAACTTATTCTGTGAATAACTATTTCCGTGGTGTGAAATTGCACAAGCAAAAAAAAAAAAAAAACGATTTCTGTGTTGAGTTAATTAGTTGCGCAAAATGGGTCGCAAATTGGGAAAACTAACTATAACTCAACTAAAGGCAGAACTCAGTAAGCGGAACCTCGACACAACTGGGGGAAAAGATGCCCTACTGATTCGTCTGGAAGAAGCAGTAACGCAGGAAGGTGAAAATCCGCACGACGTAGAGTTTGACGTGGAAGAGGAAGCAGTAAGTACAGCAGCCGACCCGGGTATAACAAGTCTGCTCCTGCAACTTAAGTTAGTCATGGACGAACAAAAGAAAGCAATAGAAGATCAAAGGAATTCTCTAGAACTTAAGCTGGACGAACAAAAGAAAGCGATGGACGAACAAAAGAAAGCAATGGGCGACCAAAGGAATTCTCTAGAACTTAAGCTGGACGAACAAAAGAATTCTCTAGAACTTAAGTTGGATGAACAAAAGAAGGCAATGGATGAACAAAAGAATTCTCTAGATGCTCTGGAAAGTAAACTTGATGAGCAAAACAAGAACTTGGAATCCAAATTCGAAGTGATCGAAGAGAAAATCGAGAAGGTAGAGACGCAACTCGAAAAAGTCGAAACTAGATTCGATGAAAATTTTGAGAAACAGGAAACTCAGTTCGGGAAGATAGAGATTCAGTTTGAAAAAGTGGATACGCAATTCGAGATAGTAGGAAAGCAAGTCGAAAATCTTGCTAAGGAGCTCAGCAACGTGAAGAGACAGAAAGCACGGGAATATTCCACTGACGGTCTGAGAAGAAAGGAGATGCAGCCTCCTATCTTCGATGGTCAAACATCATGGCCAATTTATAAGAGGCAATTCGAAGCGGCCGCAATGACCAATAGCTGGGACGATGAAGAGAAGTCTATTGCACTCACGCTTGCACTGAGGGGTCCAGCTGCGGAGCTCTTGCAGACCATCCCGGAAGATAAACAGCAGAACTACGACTCTCTGGTTCAGGCTATCGAGATGCGGTTTGGGGATGAACACATGCAGCAGGTGTACAGGGTTCAGCTGCGTAGTCGAGTCCAGAAAAGGGGGGAAACGCTCCAACAGTTGCAAGCGGATATAGAGCGACTAGCCCATCTTTCATACCCTAAAGCCGGTGAGGAGCTTATCAACGAAATGGCGGTGGAAGCTTTTATTCAGGCCATAGAGGACAGACAACTGCAAATGGCTGTAAGGATGGCTGAAAAGCGAACACTCCCCGAGGCATTGGCATTCGCTTTGTCAATGAAGGCTGCGGACCAAGCATACCAGGGAATACACCGTGTCAGGGAAATGTCCGTCGTGGAATGCTCATGCCAGAGAACAGCCATCATGGATGAAGACAGAGCTCGCGGAAGTCAAATCCGTTGCTGGAATTGCAACCAAACCGGACACCTACAACGGCAGTGCAGAAGTGCACCTAGACGAGGAAATTGTTCACATTGCGGAAGTAGGAGAAGCAGAGAGGAAGCATCTGGCGGTGATAACATCCATCCTGTCAGTCAGACTTCCCAAAACCAGCAGTCGGGAAATGCGTAAGGACCAACTTCGCGGGGCAGAAGTTGGTTACTGGAATCGAGGCCCCCAGGACCACCATTCAAGTTTCGCAAACCAAACGGGGTAACAAGAGCCTGACAGTGGAGGCACTAATCAACGAGAAGAAGTGCGTAGCCACCATCGACACAGGTGCCACTGCCTCCATTGTAAGAAGAGATATCGTCAAAAGCTCCTGGCTGCACAACACCAACAGCTACTGCCTGAAGACTGCAACAGGGGAAATGGCGAAGGTATTTGGAGAAGTTCGTCTTACGATTACTCTGGCAGGACTGACGTTCTCCCATGCGTTTCTGGTGGCAGATATATGCGACGAGTGCATCATCGGAGTAGACTTCATGAAAGCAAATGAAGTAATCTTGGACATCGGGATGCAAGTACTGAGGTATCGAAATGTGGAGATTCCGATGGTGTACGGAAATGAGAATGCCGTAACTCTCAGGACAGTCATCAGCAAAGACGAAGTTTTGCCGCCGTCTTCAGAGACAATCATTTGGACGAAGCTGGAAGGTGATCTTGGGAGCCACCGATTCTACATAGTAGAACCAGACCCAGAGAAGAATTCTCAAGACTACATCGTGGGAAAGACGTTAGTCGAACCAAAGAACACCATGGTTCCAGTAAGAGTTTTGAACGCAAGACCACACACTGTCAAACTAAGGCGAGGGGAGGTGACTGGAAAATGCACGCCGATTACCGCCGTCGCAACAATATCTGAACGTGATGCTCCAAAACCTCTCCCATCACCTTGGACAGCGGAAACGAGAGAGACGATTCTCCAGTCCAGTGAGCTGAATCAGGAGCAGCGAACTATGGCAGAGAATCTTATCAATGAGTACGCTGATGTATTTGCCTCACAGGACGGTGAATACGGCCGAACACACCTGGTACAACATCGAATAGACACTGGTGATACTAGACCAATTCGTCAGCCTGCTAGGCGCCTTCCATTGGCAAAGCAGACAGAAGTTGCAGAGATGGTGTCGGCAATGGAGAAAGAAGGTCTGATTGAAAGTTCCAAAAGTCCGTGGGCATCACCGGTTGTACTGGTTAAGAAGAAAGATGGCAGCACGCGGTTCTGCGTGGACTATCGGCAGCTCAATTACGTCACCAAGAAAGACAGCTACCCTCTGCCACGGATTGACGACACGCTAGACACACTATCAGGAGCCCGATGGTTTTCCACTCTCGACTTGAAGAGTGGCTACTGGCAGGTACAGATCCATCCAGAAGACCGGGAGAAAACCGCCTTCACCGCAGGAAATGGGCTATGGCAATTCACGGTAATGCCATTCGGGCTGTGCAATGCTCCGGCGACTTTCGAGCGATTGATGGAATGTGTCCTGCAAGGGTTAACATGGAAAACCTGTTTGGTTTACTTGGATGATGTCATCGTCATAGGAAAAACGTTTGCGCAACACCGAGACAATCTAAGGGATGTGTTTCAAAGGCTTCGAAGTGCCCGCCTGAAGCTCAACCCCAAGAAGTGCGCCCTGTTTAGAGCGGAAGTCAAGTACCTGGGACACATAATTTCAGCGAAAGGAGTGAGAACCGATCCGGAGAAGGTCGAAGCGGTGAAAAACTGGCCAGTCCCCAAAGACAAACACCAACTAAGGAGCTTCCTGGGCCTAGCCACCTACTACAGACGGTTCGTGAAGGATTTTGCCGGGATCGCAAAGAACCTGCACCAGTTGACGGAAAAGGGAAAACAATTCAAATGGTCAATTGAGTGCGAGAAGAGCTTCAAGGCACTTAAACAACGGCTATGCGATGCCCCGATACTGGCTTACCCCACTCCCGGGGAAACGTTCGTTGTGGATGCAGATGCTAGTAATGTCGGGGTAGGAGCCGTACTCTCCCAGGTGCATGACGGCCACGAGAAGGTGGTTGCGTACTTCAGCAAGGTGCTCTCTAAGCCAGAAAGGAACTACTGCGTGACAAGGAGAGAACTTCTAGCTTTGATCTTGGCTACGAAGCATTTTCACAAATACCTCTACGGGAGGAAGTTCGTTCTTCGCACAGACCATGCAGCCTTAAAATGGCTATTACAGTTCAAGAGTCCTGAGGGTCAGGTCGCAAGATGGATCGAAAGGCTGCAAATCTACGACTACGAAATACAGCATCGTAAAGGAAGGCTCCACTCTAATGCGGATGCACTGTCCCGGAGACCATGCAGAACGGATTGTAAACATTGTGCGCGTCAGGAAGAACGGGAGCTGGTTTCCATCCAAAGAATGAGAGCCGAACCTATCGCCGGCTGGAGCGTAGATGAGATCCGGAACGCTCAGAAGGAAGACCCGGATATCGAGCCGATTCTGGCCTGGAAGGAGACATGGAGAAACCGGATCATCAGGACATCTCTCACAGAAGCCCGACCTTAAAGGCATATTTTGCGCAGTGGGACTCCCTCCATGTCCAAGAAGGTGTTCTGAGAAGAAAATGGGAATCCTCCGACGGAAAGTCGTTTGTAATGCAGCTTGTCGTACCGCGGACGAGGGTCAAGGAGGTGTTACAGGAAATGCATGGCGGGGCGACCGGAGGCCACTTGGGAGTGAATAAGACGCTAGAAAAGGTACGAGAACGTTTTTATTGGTTAAAAGCGAAGGAAGATATCGAAGACTGGTGCAGAAAATGCGACGTGTGTGCAGCTAGCAAGGGTCCGAGAATCAAAACTCGAGGTAAGATGCACCAATACAACGTGGGAGCACCTTTCGAACGAATCGCCATTGACATCGCAGGGCCCTTTCCGGAAACCGACAATGGTAATCGGTATATACTCGTAGTGATGGACTACTTCAGTAAGTGGCCGGAAGCGTTTCCGATCCCTAACCAGGAAGCCAGAACCGTGGCGGAGCAGATCGTCTACAATTGGGTTAGCAGATTCGGTGTGCCCTTGGAATTGCATTCTGACCAAGGGCGGAACTTCGAGTCAAGAATCTTCCAAGAGATGTGTCAACTACTCGGAATCAAAAAGACAAGGACAACCCCGCTTCATCCACAGTCGGACGGTATGGTGGAGCGTTTCAATAGGACTTTGGACGAACATCTCTCGAAGGTCGTAGGTGACTACCAACGGGATTGGGACCGGCAGATTCCCTTGTTTTTGATGGCCTATAGAAGTGCCGTGCATAGCACTACTCGACATACGCCGTTCGAAATCTTATTTGGTGGAATAGCTCGTTTACCCAGTGAGGTGAAATTTGGATCTCCTACCAATGAGCCCAGAAATGAAGAAGAGTACGTGGCGGACCTTAGGGAAAGGCTTAGGGACATACACCAAAGGACCAGAAGCCAGATTAAGATGACGAGCGACCGCATGAAGACCAGGTATGATGCCAAGGCAACAACGTCAGGATTCCAGGAAGGAGATCTGGTGTGGCTGTATAATCCCCATCGCCAAAAGGGGAAATCACCTAAATTACAGCGGAACTGGGAAGGTCCCTACAGAATAATAACCCGCATCAACGATGTTGTCTACCGCATCCAGCGAGGACCGAGGGCCAAAATGAAAGTGGTTCATGTGGACCGACTGAGTCGATACAATGGCCGAAATGAGGATGAACTTGTTCGGGACGAACATGTCTAAGAGGGGGGCAGTGTAGCATAATAATAACTACGCCCCCTAAAAATATGACGCAACAAATTCCGAAGTGACTTCATTCTGGCAGAATTTTGGTTCGTACTGTCCTTTCATTCGAGGTTCGTGTCTGGGACGAAGTCTCCACAGCTCATGTCAACGAAAGAGACGAATAATATCAGGGATAAAAGGGAATTATAACTGCAAGAATTATTTCTCTTATTCCAGTGGTCGAAGAATTTGCTAGAAGTTTCTGGCTATCAGAAACTTCTGCTATATAAGGACAGATGGCGGTCAAAAAAAAAACACAGTTGGTTTAGAACCGTGGCGAAGAGATTAGAAAAGTGATAATGGGCGAAGTTGTAATTTGGTGATAAATTGAAAGTTGAGAGTGAACAAGAAAAAGTAATTAGTTTGGATTTGTGAATTAAGAAATTGAAAGGAGATAAAGTGATTTGAGAGGAAAGAGACCTTGTAAGAAAAGAATAAGGCGAAGAATAGTATAGTGTGAACTTGAATTGTTCTATAGAGTAGAAAATAAAGAAATAATTTCTCAGAATAATTGTTTTATCTACTCGAGCCGTAGCCCGCATACTACAATATTAAACATCGAACCCACAAACGCAAGAAATAGATCATTTTGTTTCAAAGGTTTGGCCTTAACTATAGAAAGCGTTTTAAGAATAAACATTATTCATGGATCATGGTTGGTTTAAAAGGGTGAGCTTATGCTCTTCATTTAGGCCTCCATTGGGCCCGTTGTGTTCCCCTCATCTATGTAACTGTAGGGAATAGTGTTGTGCTTTGGGAATTATGTGTTGAGAGGATTTAGGATCATGGGTAGTATCAACGGGAAACTATATCGTATAGTGATCGGGGAATCGTAGTGTTCGTCTGGCGAACTCCAATATATCCCCGATTCCTTTCTTACTGAGGTGTGTAATATCCGGAATCCTTGGAGATCCCAGAATTTTCTGTCTTAGCCTCGCTGTAACAGGGTAGTGGCAGAGGAAGTGTTCTATATCTCCCTCCTCCTCCTCACAGTTGGCACAGATTGTTGTATCAGCTATCCCGAGTCCCTGTTAAAAGTTCCACCATCAATCTCAATTGTGTTCTGCTTGAGTTAAGAGCTCTTTTTGCTGTGTTGTTACTCGCATTAATTATTACAGATCTAGCCACTTTGCACGTGTCTAGATTCGTCCAGTAGTTATTGAACTCTTGTCGTATCTTTTCATTAATTATTGTTTTAATAGTTGTCAGAGTGACCCCTATTGTATTATCCGGGTTCAGTTCTGTGTTGCCTGCTCCTTTCCTTGCTAGTTCGTCTGCCTTTTCGTTACCCGGTACACCTTCGTGCCCCGGTACCCATGTGAGACGGACTCTTTTGCGTCTGGCAAGTAAGTTCAATTTAGTTTTGCACTCCCTTACTAGTCGTGATTTCGACATGGGGTTTGTAATCGCGCTAATTGCTGCTTTGCTGTCCGAGCAGATATCGATTTGCCTCCCTTCGCTGGTGTCTTCTGTGAGTATTTCAGTTGCCTTCATAATTGCATAGACTTCTGCTTGGAACACCGATACAAATGGTTCTAGGTGAATAGCAAGTTCAATCGGTGGGTTAGCACTGAAGATGCCAGCCCCTGATCCCCTGATATGTTAAAGCTGTCTTTAAATACCGATATCCCATTGGAGTTTCTTGTCGTTCTTTCATACGTCCAATATTCTCTTGCGGGAAAAATTGCGTTTCGAAGTTGTTGGAGAACGTATACGTTTTTCCAACAACATCACTGGGGCAATCGATGAGTTGTGTTATTACTCTTATCATTTCGGTGATTTTCCGATGTCATGTATTTGCACCACCGATGAAATGGCCGATAGTTCTAAGCCGTGAGGCTGAAATGCCGGCAATCTTCTTCGCTTCGAGGTGCACTGCTAGAATGTTTAGTATCGCTTCTATGGCCGCGGTTGGTGTTGAGGATTGTGCTCCCGTAATACCCAGGCAGACCATACGTCGCACCTTAGTTAGAAAGTCTCTTGCATACTTTTTGCTCATCACTGGCCACCATACAACTATTTGTATATCCAGTGGACCTGTTTCGGTTTCAAGCCCCATGACTTCCCGATGGCCCTCCTGCATATCCAATGTGCTCTCTTGGCTTTGGTGACACTTTCTTTCAAGTTCTTTCTCCAGGTCAGTTTCCTGTCCAATATAATGACCAGATACTTGACGCTGTCGCGGAGTTGTAGTGATACTCCTCCGAGTTGTGGAATGTGAAAGTCACTAGTTTTGATTTTCTTTGTAAAGAGAACCATTTCCGTTTTATTTGGATTTATTTCTAATACATTCTTTTATGATTCGAAGGGTGTTTTGCATAAGCTCTTCTATGATGTTCAGGTGCTTACCTCTTATCAGAACGGCTAGGTCATCTGCGTACGCTACACATTTCGCACAGGTTCCATCCAGTGCTTTTAAAAGGTTGTCCATTATAAGCACCCACAGAAAAGGAGAATTTTCCGAATTGGTTCAATGTATGTTATGATTAAGGTGATTTAACTGCAATTTAATACTAATTATTATTTTGTTAAGTTAGTTAGTTTTTTATAATAATTTCATTTCGAAGATTAGTCACCTTCACTTAAGTAGGCCAAGAGCAGTGATCAGTTATTATAAGTGCCTAAATATAAAATGCAGTATGTAAAACTCATATTCATACCCATTTTCAGAGCAAATTTCTGTCCACAAAGTTTACAGAGTTTTTATTTATTTAATCAAGTGCTTAAAATAATGTACATACATGCAGACAAAATAACAAGCACACAACATAAGCCCAACCATTTGCACATATATATTGTAACATAATGTAGCCTAATAACTACGCCCTAAAAAGATGCAACACATTCCGAAGGGTCTTTCATTCGAGGTTCGTGTCCACATGTCTTTTCATTCCAGGTTCGTGTCCACAGTTCGTGTCCACGGTAAGAGACGGATAATATCTAAGACGACGTCACGGAATTAAGAGAGAATTATAACCGCAAGAAATTATTGTCATCTTGGAATTATTACATCAGAAGTTTCTTGTTCCAGTGGTCGAAGAATTTGCTAGAAGTTTCTGGCTATCAGAAATGCGGCTATATAAGGACAGATGGCGATCGAGGCAGGGCAGTTGGTTTTCGAACCGCACGGAAAAGTGATAATAAGCGAAGTTGTAATTTTGTGATAAATTGAAAGTTTAGAGTAAGCAAGAAGAAGTAATTAGTTTGGATTTGTGAATTAAGTAATTGAAAGGAGATAAAGTGATTTAAGAAGAAAGAGACCTTGTAAGAAAAGAATTTGCGAAGAATAGTATAGTGTGAACTTGAATTGTTCTATAGACTAGAAAAATAAAGAAATAATCTCACAGAATATCGTTTTATCCACTCGAGCAGTAGCTCGCATATTACATTGGTGTCAGAAGTGGGATAAAACTTATTCTGTGAATAACTATTTCCGTGGTGTGAAATTGCACAAGAAAAAAAAAAAACGATTTCTGTGTTGAGTTAATTAGTTGCGCAAAATGGGTTGCAAATTGGGAAAACTAACTATGATTCAACTAAAGGCAGAACTCAGTAAGCGGGATCTCGACACAACTGGGGGAAAAGATGCCCTACTGATTCGTCTGGAAGAAGCAGTAAAGCAGGAAGGGGAAAATCCGCATGACGTAGAGTTCGACGTAGAAGAGGAACCAGCAAGTACAGTAGCCGACCCGGGTATAACAAGTCTGCTCCTGCAACTTAAGTTAGTCATGGACGAACAAAAGAAAGCAATAGAAGACCAAAAGAAGTCTCTGGAACTTAAGCTCGATGAACAAAAGAAAGCAATGGACGAACAAAAGAATTCTCTAGGACGTAAGCTGGACGAACAAAAGAATTCTCTAGATGCTCTGGAAAGCAAACTTGATGAGCAAAACAAGAACTTGGAATCCAAATTCGAAGCGATCGAAACTAGAGTCGATGAAAACTTTGAGAAACATGAAACTCAGTTCGGGAAGATAGAGACTCAACTCAGTTTGAAAAAGTAGGAAAGCAAGTCGAAAATCTTGCTAAGGAACTCAGCAACGTGAAGAGACAGGAAGCAAGAGAATATTCCACTGACGGTCTGAGAAGAAAGGAGATGCAGCCTCATATCTTCGATGGTCAAACATCATGGCCAATTTATAAGAGGCAATTCGAAGCGGCCGCAATGACCAATAGCTGGGACGATGAAGAGAAGTCTATTGCACTCACGCTTGCACTGAGGGGTCCAGCTGCGGAGCTCTTGCAGACCATCTCGGAAGATAAACAGCAGAACTACGACTCTCTGGTTCAGGCTATCGAGATGCGGTTTGGAGATGAAAACATGCAGCAGGTGTACAGGGTTCAGCTGCGTAGTCAAGTCCAGAAAAGGGGGGAAACGCTCCAACAGTTGCAAGTGGATATAGAGCGACTAGCCCATCTTTCATACCCTAAAGCCGGTGAGGAGCTTATCAACGAAATGGCGGTGGAAGGTTTTATTCAGGGCATAGAGGACAGACAACTGCAAATGTCTGTGAGAATGGCTGAAAAGCGAACACTCCCCGAGGCATTGGCATTCGCTTTGTCAATGAAGGCTGCGGACCAAGCATACCAGGGAATACACCGTGTCAGGGAAACGTCCGTCGTTCACTGCTCATGCCAGTGAACAGCCGTCATGGATGAAGACAAAGCTCGCGGAAGTCAAATCCGTTGCTGGAATTGCAACCAAACCGGACACCTACAACGGCAGTGCAGAAGTGCACCTAGACGAGGAAATTGTCCACATTGCGGAAGTAGGAGAAGCAGAGAGGAAGCATCCTATCGGTCAGACTTTCCAAAACCAGTAGTCGGGAAATGCGTAAGGACCAACTTCGCGGGGCAGAAGTTGGCTACTGGAATCGAGACCCCCAGGACCACCATTCAAGTTTCCCAAACCAAACGGGGTAACAAGAGCCTGACAGTGGAGGCACTAATCAACAAGAAGAAGTGCGTAGCCACCATCGACACAGGTGCCATCGCCTCCATTGTAACACCGCCTCCATTGTAACACCAACAGCTACAGCATGAAGACTGCAACAGGGGAAATGGCGAAGGTGTTTGGAGAAGTTCGTCTTACGATTACTCTGGCGGGACTGACGTTCTCCCATGCGTTTCTGGTGGCAGATATATGCGACGAGTCTATTCATCGGAATAGACTTTATGAAAGCAAATGAAGTAATCTTGGACATCGGGATGCAAGTACTGAGGTATCGAAATGTGGAGATTCCGATAGTGTACGAAAACGAGAATGCCGTAACTCTCAGGACAGTCATCAGCAAAGACGAAGTTTTGCCGCCGTCTTCAGAGACAATCATTTGGACGAAGCTGGAAGGTGATCTTGGGAGCCACCGATTCTACATAGTAGAACCAGACCCAGAGAAGAATTCTCAAGACTACATCGTGGGAAAGTCGTTAGTCGAACCAAAGAACACCATGGTTCCAGTGAGAGTTTTGAACGCAAGACCACACACTGTCAAACTAAGGCGAAGGGAGGTGACTGGAAAATGCACGCCGATTACTGCCGTCGCAACAATATCTGAACGTTATGCTCCAAAACCTCTCCCATCACCTTGGACAGCGGAAACGAGAGAGACGATTCTCCAGTCCAGTGAGCTGAATCAGGAGCAACGAACTATGGCAGAGAATCTTATCAATGAGTACGCTGATGTATTTACCTTACAGGACGGAGAATACGGCCGAACACACCTGGTACAACATCGAATAGACACTGGTGTTACTAGACCAATCCGTCAGCCTGCTAGGCGCCTTCCATTGGCAAAGCAGAAAGAAGTGATGGTGTCGGCAATGGAGAAAGAAGGTCTGATTGAAAGTTCCAAAAGTCCGTGGGCATCACCGGTTGTACTGGTTAAGAAGAAAGATGGCAGCACGCGGTTCTGCGTGGACTATCGGCAGCTCAATTACGTCACCAAGAAAGACAGCTACCCTCTGCCACGGATTGACGACACGCTAGACACACTATCAGGAGCTCGATGGTTTTCCACTCTCGACTTGAAGAGTGGCTACTGGCAGGTACAGATCCATCCAGAAGATCGGGAGAAAACCGCCTTCACCGCAGGAAATGGGCTATGGCAATTCACGGTAATGCCATTCGGACTGTGCAATGCTCCGGCGACTTTCGAGCGATTGATGGAATGTGTCCTGCAAGGGTTAACATGGAAAACCTGTTTGGTATACTTGGATGATGTCATCGTCGTAGGAAAAACGTTTGCGCAACACCGAGACAATCTAAGGGATGCGTTTCAAAGGCTTCGAAGTGCCCACCTGAAGCTCAACCCCAAGAAGTGAGCACTGTTTAGAGCGGAAGTCAAGTACCTGGGGCACATAATTTCAGCGAAAGAAGTGAGAACCGATCCAGAGAAGGTCGAAGCGGTGAAAAACTGGCTAGTCCCCAAAAATAAACACCAACTAAGGAGCTTCCTGGGCCTAGCCACCTACTACAGACGGTTCGTGAAGGATTTTGCCGGGATCGCAAAGAGCCTGCACCAGTTGACGGAAAAGGGAAAACAATTTAAATGGTCAATTGAGTGCGAGAAGAGCTTCAAGGCACTTAAACAACGGCTATGCGATGCCTCGATACTAGCTTAACCCACTCCCGGGGAAACGTTCATTGTGGATACAGATGCTAGTAATGTCGGGATAGGAGCCGTACTCTCCCAGGTGCATGATGGCCAAGAGAACGTGGTTGTGTACTTCAGCAAGGTGCTCTCTAAGCCAGAAAGGAACTACTGCATGACAAGGCGGGAACTTCTAGCTTTGATCTTGGCTACGAAGCATTTTCACAAATACTTCTATGGGAGGAAGTTCGTTCTTCGCACAGACCATGCAGCCTTAAAATGGCTATTACAGTTATTACTGGTGATACTAGACCAATTCGTCAGCCTGCTAGGCGCCTTCCATTGGCAAAGCAGACAGAAGTTCAAGAGATGGTGTCGGCAATAAAGAAAGAAGGTCTGATTGAAAGTTCCAAAAGTCCGTGGGCATCACCGGTTGTACGTAGACTATCGGCAGCTCAATTACGTCACCAAGAAAGACAGCTATCCTCTGCCACGGATTGACGACACGCTGGACACACTATCAGGAGCCCAATGGTTTTCCACCCTCGACTTGAAGAGTGGCTACTGGCAGGTACAGATCCATCCAGAAGACCGGGAGAAAACCGCCTTAACCGCAGGAAATGGGCTATGGCAATTCACGGTAATGCCATTCGGGCTGTGCAATGCTACGGCGACTTTCGAGCGATTGATGGAATGTGTCCTGCAAGGGTTAACATGGAAAACCTGTTTGGTATACTTGGATGATGTCATCGTCGTAGGAAAAACGTTTGCGCAACATCGATGTGTTTCAAAGGCTTCGAAGTGCCCACTTGAAGGTCAACCCCAAGAAGTGCGCCCTGTTTAGAGCAGAAGTCAAGTACTTGGGGCACATAACTTCAGCGAAAGGAGTGAGAACCGATCCAGAGAAGGTCGAAGCGGTGAAAAACTGGCCAGTCCCCAAGGATAAACACCAACTAAGGAGCTTCCTGGGCCTAGCCACCTACTACAGACGGTTCGTGAAGGATTTTGCCGGGATCGCAAAGAGCCTGCACCAGTTGATGGAAAAGGGAAAACAATTCAAATGGTCAATTGAGTGCGAGAAGAACTTCAAGGCACTTAAACAACGGCTATGCGATGCCCCGATACTGGCTTACCCCACTCCCGGGGAAACGTTCATTGTGTATGCAGATTCTAGTAATGTCTGGGTAGGAGCCGTACTCTCAGGTGCATGACGGCCAAGAGAAGGTGGTTGCGTACTTCAGCAAGGTGCTCTCTAAGCCAGAAAGGAACTACTGCGTGACAAGGAGAGAACTTCTAGCTTTGATCTTGGCTACGAAGCATTTTCACAAATACCTCTACGGGAGGAAGTTCGTTCTTCGCACATACCATGCAGCCTTAAAATGGCTATTACAGTTCAAGAGTCCTGAGGGTCAGGTCGCAAGATGGATCGAAAGGCTGCAAATCTACGACTACGAAATACAGCATCGTAAAGGAAAACTCCACTCTAATGCGGATGCACTGTCCCGGAGACCATGCAGAACGGATTGTAAACATTGTGCGCGTCAGGAAGAACGGGAGCTGGTTTCCATCCAAATAATGAGAGCCGAACCTATCGCCGGCTGGAGCGTAGATGAGATCCGGAACGCTCAGAAGGAAGACTCGGATATCGAGCCGATTCTGGCCTGAAAGGAGAACATGAAGAAAGCGGATCATCATGACATCTCTCACAGAAGACCGACCTTAAAGGCATATTTTGCGCAGTGGGACTCCCTCCATGTCCAAGAAGGTGTTCTGAGAAGAAAATGGGAATCCTCCGACGGAAAGTCGTTTGTAATGCAGCTTGTCGTACCGCGGACGAGGGTCAAGGAGGTGTTACAGGAAATGCATGGCGGGGCGACCGGAGGCCACTTGGGAGTGAATAAGATGCTAGAAAAGGTACGAGAACGTTTTTATTGGTTAAAAGCGAAGGAAGATATCGAAGACTGGTGCAGAAGATGCGACGTGCGTGCAGCTAGCAAGGGTCCGAGAATCAAAACTCGAGGTAAGATGCACCAATACAACGTGGGAGCACCTTTCGAACGAATCGCCATTGACATCGCAGGGCCCTTTCCGGAAACCGACAATGGTAATCGGTATATACTCGTAGTGATGGACTACTTCAGTAAGTGGCCGGAAGCGTTTCCGATCCCTAACCAGGAAGCCAGAACCGTGGCGGAGCAGATCGTCTACAATTAGGTTAGCAGATTCGGTGTGCCCTTGGAATTGCATTCTGACCAAGGGCGGAACTTCGAGTCAAGAATCTTCCAAGAGATGTGTCAACTACTCGGAATCAAAAAGACAAGGACAACCCCGCTTCATCCACAGTCGGACGGTATGGTGGAGCGTTTCAATAGGACTTTGGACGAACATCTCTCGAAGGTCGTAGGTGACTACCAACGGGATTGGGACCGGCAGATTCCCTTGTTTTTGATGGCCTATAGAAGTGCCGTGCATAGCACTACTCGACATACGCCGTTCGAAATCTTATTTGGTGGAATAGCTCGTTTACCCAGTGAGGTGAAATTTGGATCTCCTACCAATGAGCCCAGAAATGAAGAAGAGTACGTGGCGGACCTTAGGGAAAGGCTTAGGGACATACACCAAAGGACCAGAAGCCAGATTAAGATAACGAGCGACCGCATGAAGACCAGGTATGATGCCAAGGCAACAACGTCAGGATTCCAGGAAGGAGATCTAGTGTGGCTGTATAATCCCCATCGCCAAAAGGGGAAATCACCTAAGTTGCAGCAGAACTGGGAGGGTCCCTACAGAATAATAACCCGCATCAACGATGTTGTCTACCGCATCCAGAGAGGACCAAGGGCCAAAATGAAAGTGGTTCATGTGGACCGACTGAGTCGATACAATGGCCGAACTGAGGACGCACTTGTTCGGGACGAACAAGTCTAAGAGGGGGGCAGTGTAACATAATGTAGCCTAATAACTACGCCCTAAAAAGATGCAACACATTTCGAAGTGTCTTTCATTCGAGGTTCATGTCCACATGTCTTCATTCCGAGGTTCGTGTCCACAGTTCGTGTCCACGGTAAAAGACGGATAATATCTAAGACGACGTCACGGAATTAAGAGAGAATTATAACCGCAAGAAATTATTGTCATCTTGGAATTATTACATCAGAAGTTTCTTGTTCCAGTGGTCGAAGAATTTGCTAGAAGTTTCTGGCTATCAGAAATGCGGCTATATAAGGACAAATGGCGATCGAGGCAGGGCAGTTGGTTTTCGAACCGCACGGAAAAGTGATAATAAGCGAAGTTGTAATTTTGTGATAAATTGAAAGTTTAGAGTAAACAAGAAGAAGTAATTAGTTTGGATTTGTGAATTAAGTAATTGAAAGGAGATAAAGTGATTTAAGAAGAAAGAGACCTTGTAAGAAAAAATTTGCGAAGAATAGTATAGTGTGAACTTGAATTGTTCTATAGACTAGAAAAATAAAGAAACAATCTCACAGAATATCGTTTTACCCACTCGAGCCGTAGCTCGCATATTACAATATATACGATCTATACAGATACTCCATATCCATTCTACCAACGTGTCGGCATCAGAACTCCGTGACCGCAGTCGCACAAAATATTTTTTTTTGTTTCTTTTTTAAAGTGAAGGTTGTTTGAATTGTATGTGTGAGTGGCACGATGGACTAAAAAGTGAGCAGAAAAAACAAATGTTCTGTGTTCTGATTTTTTCCCTTTTGTAAGAAGTTTGAGCTTTTTAAAAAGCTTTTTTTTTTGTGAATTTCGTTTTCATATATCACTTCTTCCCATATGAATGAGACATCTGGGTAGTTTGTTATCTGTGCTTGTAGTACTATCATCAAGCGATATTTTTTCTTTTCCACTTTGACCGCCTAGGTGGCGAGCTCTCATTTCTCACAAGCAAAGAAAGATGTTATTACTCTCTGAGAATGAAGTTATAATGACAGTATGAGTGAGTGATGAGAAACAAAGTAAACAAAATCTGTTTTGGGTTTCCATTCCCACTCTGAATTTTAGTCCATATGTTACGCAACTGAGTGAATGCCAGCATTGAGCAGGTTATTACTGTGTACTTCTTTTTCCTTGTTGAATAAAAAGATGTATTTTTTTCTGATCAGATAGTGGTTTGGTAGATGCATAAAAAAGTTGTACGTTATGCGTCAGGTTTTTAGTTTAAGTGGTGGTCTAGTTGAGGGATGGAAAAATATATTTCCAGTGGTGTGATTATGTGGTGGATGGGCGGAGTGCCAAGGGGTGTATCGTGGCTATGGATAGATTTGTTTTTGTTTGAATTTTATTACTCTTTCCATTCGGAGAAGTATATATAATTTCGGCACAAAGAAAGAGAATATAAGTAGTGACAGAACAAAAGTAGTGACAGCCTTTATCAGAAATTAATATTTATTCAAGTATGTACATTTATGTATGTATGTACATTAGTTGTTTGGCTTTTAAATACCATCAGAGCCCTGGTTAATATGAAAGAAAAACTTTGCATTGGAGAGGGGAGGGAACAGTGTGTATCTATCTACAACCGATTGCTACAACTATAATTCAGATATTCTTTTCCACGTCACCCAATGAGGTAGAATATAAAACGCGTTTTTTTTTTTTTTTTTTTTTTGAAGGCGTCCCCTGTAGGATAGTCCTCGCTCTTTAGTAAGTACTAAAGAAATAAAAATATTCATAAAATAAATGAATAACTACAAAAACTTAACAAACAAGAGTGAAAAACAGAAAATAAATAAAAATTCACAAAAAAAAAAAATAAAACAAAGAAAGGATTAATGAATATGAATAATAAAGTGAAGTTCTCAGTTGCTCACACTTTTAACTCCACAGAGATCCTTATTGGTTTTCTTAACCGAAAATTTGACTAGATTTGGAGTGTCTGTGCTCATCATCGTCACATTTTATGCTCTCGGAAGCTGTCATTTTCAGTGGAGATTTGAGCAAAGCTTCAATCCAGTGTTCTTCGTGTCGTATTTTTGCAAATTGGCTTTCAAAAAGTGTTTGCATTCTTTTGACATAAACTTCAAATGCTAGAGAAGGAACAGTTAACTTTTCAAATTCGGATGATGTGTTATAAGTGTTATAAGCTCGTAATTTTAATAACAGAGCTTGTTCTCAGAATTTGTCTGTTTTGTCTATCATGAATAGAGTGCAGTTTTCACAATTAAGTTTTTTATGCAACTTAAAAGCTGCAAACCCGGCATAAAATGTAAGTGCCGCTTCTTGCATCTTCTGTGAACATCCTTTGAATACAACTATTTATGTCTCATTGGCATCATCATCAAACTCCTCATTGCAACTATTGGTATGGTATTCGATACTGCTCAGAATATCTATTCCCATGAAATGATCTTCTACTGGAGCTTCAGTGTGGAATTCTTCATTGTCATCACACTTCAGATCTTCGCAATCAACTTCGTGCAATAACGACTCAGCCCCAGAATCTTCGTAACTTGAATTTTCTGGCGACTTTAAATTTTTGAAAATAATTTGCTTCAAATTACGAATAAATCTGTAGGCTGAAGGGTTCCGTTCGTATGATCCCCTATTTGGTCGAGCCATTGAAAATAAATTTTCTGCAACACCAGTATTAAGATGTGCAATTAGAAGGAATTGCTGGTCATTTTTAAGTTTTTCCCGTATTAGTTCTATAGCAAATAAAGTTTGTAGTAACCCGCCAATGCAATATGGCTTCTTCATCTTACCTGTAGATTCCCATAACGATATCCACTGCCTAGCAGTTTTAATGGAATGCAGAGTCTCGCTATGTAGTGCAATAGGGTGTCGATTAGGGTTGCTTGTATTTAAACTGTAACTGTTTAAGTTGTCGGAAAGATCATTCATTTTGCTTAAAAAAGTTGTCGTTGAGGCAACAATCTTCTTATCGGCTTCAGTTTTAAAACAATTTGCTAACATTGCGTTGATGACTCCAGCAGCAACATTAGCACTAAAAACTTGAGTAGCCAATTTCACTGTCAATTTTTCAAAGTTGTTTGGGTTTATATGACTCTTGATTAGCTTAAAGCATACTTGAAAGATGTTCTTAGAATCCTCTTCAAAAAGTTTGACAAGGATTCCCCATGAAACAATATCTTCAGATATTATAATTGGATTCTTAAGGAAACAGTTTCGCACACATTTGAATAAGTGAGAATAGTCATATAGAAGAAAAATTCGTTGATTTTCAATATCGAAAAAAGGCTTGTTTTCGTTTGCCCCAAGTAATTTGTATGCTCTTCTATTATTGCTGCCTTGGTCACAACAAACAGCAATAACTTGCAGACCACACTCTAAAGTTTTTGATATTGTTAATTTCAATATCTCGGCAATATCATCACCTTTCGTCTACCCAGCTCCCTGAAGTCAGAAAAGCCATATACCATGTAATTTTTAATGTTGTAATCAAGTTCAGGTTTGATTGCCATTTCATCAAAAATTAATACGCACCTTTTCTCTATGCTTGACATAGTTTCTACCCTGCTCTTTAAAAGATTAATCATTTGGTTTGAAAATGGCTCAGACCGATGAGTTATTCCATACAATGGTTATTCGCAATGAAATAAACACACCCACTCCACCAGACCCCACACCACAGGCACAGGTGAAAAGGAAATTTATGTTTGTGTAAAATAAGCAAAAAGAATGTGCGTTGAGTGTGTGTATTTTTTTCTAGCACATTCCTTTCGCTAAATTTTCATTATCATTAAGATTTACGTGCAGAAGGATCTTACTCGACACAGCATGATGTTTGAGTGGGGTGGGTTTGTGCATAGAGAGACTGGCATGGGATTGGTTAGATTAGAGCGGAAATATGTTCTGCCTTATGAGTGCATATGGAAATTGTTGAGGCAAAAGAGCGTAATATTTTTGTGGTACTCAGCGACGGCTGTTCACTTTGGCCGCTAGAGGCACCACCATCGATTTCCTCAAGTGATAGTACTATTAGTTTCATATATAGTGGTTTCAGTGAACTCCAATGGTGACTGTCCAGATAACTGGGGTGTATTTTGTTTGTTTTCGCTATTATTGTCGTTGCTTATGATTCACAGAATTTTTTTTTTCGTCCTCCTGATATCATCACGATCAAGTTGCATTTTAGCCATATGACCACCCTATTGCCAGTGTTATGCCTGCACAGTAGAGTTGACTTAGCTTTTGCAAGTGATCAACTTTTTTATTTATTTCATGCGAAATAAATAGATGATTCTTGACATCAGGATTCGAACCGTGAACTACACCACGGCCATACTCAAACTGCAATTTTCAGAAGAGTGTTTTCCAGCGCACTTAACGTATCGCGGCTCTTTCCGACAGTACGCCTGCGTATGATTAAACTCCTGGCAACGCTTGCATTGTGATGTACATTAAGAACGAATAGACGAGCTCTCCTCAAAGTGATCAAAACAGTGTATAAACTCGGTTAACTAACCCTAAGTTATGCAAAGCCTTAAGACTAAGTAATTTTAAACTTTTTGCCGGATATTGTGCTACGAAAAACTCTACATTGGTCCTTGTTTTGCCAAAATAGTTCCCCGGTTGTTCCTAGTCTT